>CM046452.1:22339014-22634014 GCA_025506515.1 Flaveria trinervia
CCACTTACTACTAGGAATACCTCTACAATTGAGGGGGAGGAACACAGTGCACTTGAGAACCCACAGCACAGGGTTTCCCCTTCTATCTCCTGGTGTAGACAAGGAGCTTAGAATATCTGTGAGGCTGCCACCTCCTCTGACTCAGCACATGACCAGAGTGAGGCTGGTAACATTGCTAAGACCTCACTAGAGGCAATAGCTGATGATGGACATTGTCCTGAGGCTGGAAGTTCGCAGTACCAAGCACAAGGGCACATGCACCCAACTGGTCTACACCCGTGCATGTAAATCCTGCTCTAGCAGGAGGTCAGATGATTCGTTTCGGCTGATGATGACCTGGCTTTTTCTATGATGTTCTTGCCCAGAACACAATCCTTGAAGAGAAAGTCAGTAGGCTGCAAAACCTACTTGACCACTCTCTCACAAGGAGAAAGACCATCTGCCTCTAACCCACCCACAGATGGCACCTTCACTTGAAGGTTTCCCAAACACTGCGCCACTCCAAACTCAACCACCTGCCTCTGCTTCAGCCCTACTTCTCAGGAACAAACCCTCCTGAGCAAATAGGTGCTGTACTTCAAAATTTCCCTCCCTCTCATCACACCCATATCACTGATATTGTGACTAAAGCCATTGATGAGAGGCTTTCCTCCTCAACTTTACAGCCCTTGGTTGATGCTGCTGTCCAAAAGACTCTTTCTGCGGTACAAACCCCTTCCTCCAATGCAACCAAAAAGGGGGAGAGTACTGCAGTGAAAGAAAAGAAGAGGAAAAGACAGAGGAGAAGAAGGAAGAGAACAAGCCGAGAGGAGGAGAAAGAAAGCAACCTCTGCTCACTTACAGCAAAGAAACGAGAGAAGTGCTGATGATCACACTGCTCAAGAAAAATCCTTGGAGGAGCTGGTCAAAGAAGCTGACACTACACACAGCCGATCCATGGATAAAATAATTGAACAACTCTTCAGCAGGGGTTTGACACAGCCACCTGGATAGTGAGATCAGAAGGTTAGAAGTACAAGAGATACAAACCCGATGGGCAGGGTATGATGCTCTGGAAAAAGAGAGATTGGAATAATGATCCGCTTTATTGCAAATACTTGGGAAGATCATTAATGGAGATCCGCGCATGGACCAGGGACAGCATTCTGGCTATAGCCACCAGAATCTGTCTGTCTGAGCAATTAACAAGGGATTATTGTGGAAGCCCTCGATGAGGCTGGGGCTGGTAAAAGGTTAGAGATGGCTAAACTCACAAAGGCGAAACTAACTACAAAGATGCTAGATCAACCTTCCCTTCCACCCACTCAAACAATCCTATCCCTCAAATCTCCCAACCAATCTCTAAGCCAAAATCCAAACATCCTCATTCTTCAAAACCAATTTCTTCACACAACCCAACCATCATCCAGTGATGTACTCAGAAGGAGGAGAAGGGTGCTGAGGATGGAAGAAGAAGAAGAAGAGGAGGATGAAGATGATAGTCTGCCACTCTCTGCTGTTCTGAAGCTACCAAAACCCCGAAGTCACCCATGATCACACCTGACTCTCAAAGGGAAATGGTCAGAGTCAAGATAGAAGAAGAAGAACAGTAAAACAGCACGATGAGCAACTGTTGAAGATGGTTGACAAGGAATTTCCTCAGTCATCATCTATTCAAGCCATGAAAGGGCATGCTCAAAGGCTGTACACTCTCAGGCACACCTTTCATATCAGAAGGAGAGAGTTAGAGTATGGCCAGACCCCAGGGTGATTTCTAGAATCCATAAAAGAACTATCCCACACAGATACAACGGCCAGGTACGAAAAACAATAGAGTCTATCATCATGTTGGCCGTTGTAGTCTCACTTTGGGAAATCATTGATGATTCAAGAAAGCTCACCAAGCAAGAAGACCCCTCAAGCTTTACTAGAAACCAAGATGATAAAGAAGGGTTGCTATATAAAAAGCTTGAAGACATCCAGAAGAATGAACTCCAGTTACTCCTTGAAGGCAACCATCCTGATGAATTTGTATATAGGGAGTAACTACGGTTGGAGCTGAAAAATGGCAGGACCATAAAGTACTTATCAGAGTACTATGGTCCAGAGTTCTTCTTCGAAGGAGGAGCAGAAGAACTCTCTCAGGAGGAACAAGTTGTTCTCCTTGAGCCTATGTTCGTGAGTCATACAGACTCATTATGGGGAAGTAAATCTCATGAATGGGATAACAACTCTGTGTCCAGTTCCCCAAAACAGAGTTCCCATTCATACTCTGCCAAACAAATATTTGAGATTTCTTCCCAGGCCGGAGCTTACATGGGTCATCTTCTCTACTGATCAAGAAGGAAAAAGACCAACATTTTGCCATCAATAGTGGGAGAATAAATAAGTTAGAGGTTTTGGCTGCATTGGTTTAGGGGAGTTTGTTGGACCAAAAGAACCAATGAGCCAAGATCAAAAACCTCTAAGTCCCACATGGTATCACAACAACTGCTGAAAGCCTCATCAGCAGTTTGACAAGTGCTGAAGACTTCAAACAGCCGAAGATCAAGTGCTGAAGACCTCAACAGCTGAAGAACTAAAGTGCTGAAGTACAACAGCTGAAGAACACAAGTGCTGAAGCTGAAAGACCAAAGTACTGAAGTACAACAGCTGAAGAGTTACAAGTGCTGAAGATCAACAACTGATGTACAAAGTCTGAGACAAAGACTGAAGACATCAGCTGATGATATCTACTGAAGTCATCAGCTGATGAAACACCTGAAGGTCAAAGTCTAAGATCAAGTACTGAAGCCTCAGTATTTGTCACAACTGCTGAAGAGTACTTCTTCAGTAGTTGTGATATCAGTAGTTTTATTTTTCTAGTTTCAGTATTTTTATGTTTCAGTAGTTTTGTAAAACGACTGAAGAGCTTGTTCTTCAGTCGTTGTAGTTTCAGTAGTTTTATATTTTGTACTTACACTCTGATATGTTCTCAGTAGTTGTGAACATTTCAGTAGTTTGTTAAGAGTTAGTTATTTTTGTATTAATCTGCCAGTTGTCACTTTCCGTGATAACAGCAGTGATTGTTGCACTCTATATAAGGAGTGACAACCTATTGTATGAATGAATGAATGAATGGAATGAACGAATGATTTGATTAGAAATATTCTACATCTATAAACATTCCTTGAAATCAGAAATATATTCCTCCCTATAACCGTATGCGCTCTTAATGCATACAATTATCGATTGCTTGCTACAATTTGTCTAATTCCTGTGTGTATTTCGCTGCTTGGATCCTAATACATCAAACTTGTGATCACTGATCCTGTCAAGGAGGTCTTGGCAATGTTACCAGCCTCATTCTGATCATGTGCTGAGTCAGAGGAGGTGGCAGCCTCACTAGATATTCTAAACTCCTTGTCTACACCAGGAGATAGAAGTTGTAAACCCCTATGCTGTGGGTTCTCAAGTGCACTGTGTTCCTCCCCCTCAATTGTAGAGTTATTCCCAGTAGTGAGTGGTTGCTAGGGAGAGGTGAGGAGTGTAGTTGAGTCAGCACTTGTGCAACTAATAACGTTGGGCTGTGAGGGGCGGTTGTTTGGGGTGAAGGGATAGAAGCAGTGTGCACCTGGGGAGGTTGGTGCTCTTCAATGGCAGTCCCCTCAGTGAGGAAGATCCCAGATATGGAGGTACCCCTTTTGTGGTTGCTGCAGGCTCCTGTTGAGAGGAAGCCTGAGCGGCTATGGCTGGAAGAGTCATTGTATCCACTAGGGGTTTGGACTAGTGGATATATCCTGCGTTTGTGTTGCAGGGGCATCCTCAGGGGACTCAATTCCCTGAGTAGCCTTTTGGGTTTCTTTTTGGTGGGTTTGGTGGGGACTTTTGATTGGAGGTGGTGGCTGTGGGTTCCAGCTGCGTGGGTTTTCGCAGCTTGGCAGCCATTTTAAGTGTCTGGTCAGAGTTGTGCCGGGAGTATACTTCCGGCAGAACAGCCGTAGCAGGGACTCCCAAGCCAACAAGTCCCTCAGCATTAAGCTGGTCTGTAATATGGCCATTATGAACCGTGGATAAAGTATCCAACGGTTGGCAGTTAGTTTTTGAGCCATATCTTTGAGCTCTGAAAATATTATTTCTGAAAAGTTTAGTGGTTGTTGCTCAAGGATAGAATACATTACCTGCTGCCATTTCGTCGACATTTGATCCCAAGACGACGTCTTAGGGCCAAACATACATTCACCATGTGAAAGATTAGGCGCTCAGCGTCATTAAAGTGTTTCTTCAAGATAGTGGAGGCACTGAGATCGCCTTGATATCCATGTTGGGCAAAGGATAGATCAGTGGTGCCCTTTGGATATCCAGCAGGAGAACTAGCATCATTCAGATGAAGAATTTTGCGGATTATTCCAGGAGTGATGACTACTTCTTTGTTTTTACGACCGACTGGAGGGATGGTGTGTTGTTCTCCCCAGTGGTAACAGTAACGTTCATCCAAAATGGGTGCAAGGATTCGGCATGTAGTATGGGATTCAGAAGAAATGCCGTGTTGTATTGGGACTGAACCATAAGATCGATAGCAGTATCGAACTTAGTCCAGATGGCGATTTAGTGAGGTAGGCAACACAGTTGTGTCGCGGTTTATTTTTCATGGACGCCATGGAGAAGAGGGAAGTTTTGGAGAGGAACGTTAGGTTTGAAGAAGATGAAGCATTGAGAGCTAAGGTTAGGGATATTTATAGGGTACGGGTAAGAAACAACTGAAGGATGTGGTGGTAGTCATCAGTAGTTTTAAACGACCGTTGACATGGTTTTATCCTTTCAGACGTTGAAACAGCTGAAGTCGTGGTGTTAGGCATCAGTAGTTTAGAAACTACTGAAGACCGTGGTTTTGACTTCAGATGATTGAAACAACTAAGGACTTGGTGTTTGTCATCAGTAGTTATGAAACTACTGAAGACAGTGGTTTTGTCATCAGCTGTTGTAAACAACTGAAGACTTGGTATTAGTCATCAGTAGTTATAAAACTACTGAAGACATGGTTTTTCTTCAGTTGTTTATAATGAAACAGCAGTTGTACAAACGACTGAAGAGAAAGTTCTCTTCAGCTGTTTCGTCAATTCTTAGCTTTTCAGCTGTTTCATACTGTCCTCAACTCATTCATCAGTCTTTTTGCTGATTCAGTTGTTCATAGGACATCAGTACTTATCTGTTTTTACTGATTGCAGTAGTTTTACTACATCAGTAGTTTAGAACAGATGAAGTACTTCTGTACTTGTGAGACATTTAGCCTTCAGTAGTTATAAAACTACTGAGGTTAAAAGAGCTCATCAGTACTTATATGTGACATAGGTACTCATGATCATCAGTATGAACTGAAATCATCAGTAGTTGTCACTTATTCTAGCTGCCATACCAAGCCTTAACACCAGGTTTTGGAAAGTTGAACTATCCAAAGGCTTAGTAAAAATGTCTGCAAGCTCATCAGCACTAGGCACAAACTTAGGATCAATCAGACCTTTTTCAAAACAATCCCTTATAAAATGATGTCTGATCTCTATATGTTTGGTCCTAGAGTGCTGGACTGGATTTTTGACAATGCAAAGAGCTGAAGCACTATCCATTAACAATGGAGTCTTAGTCTCTGTAATGCCATAATCCAAAAGTTGGTTTTGAAGCCAGAGTACCTGAGATGTACAACTTGCAGCCGCAATGTACTCTGCTTCAGCAGTTGATGTAGCAACTGAGGTTTGTTTCTTGCTCTGCCAAGAAATCAAGCAGTTGCCTAGGAATTGACATCCACCAGACGTTGATTTCCTGGTCAACTTACACCCTGCATAGTCACTCCAAAAAAGCAACTAATTTACCAGAATGTCCAGTAGAATACCATAAACCTAGAGATGGAGTGCCTTGCAGATATCTAAAGATCCTCTTGACTGCAATCAGATGAGACTCTTTAGGTGCAGCCTGAAATCTAGCACAAACACATGTAGCAAACATAATATCTGGTCTAGAAGCTGTTAAATACATCAAGGACCCAATCATACATCTGTAAAGTGTTTCATCAACCACTTTACCTTTCTGATCTGTATCCAGTTGTGGGTGCTGCACATGGGAGTAGAACAAGGCTTACAGTTTTGTAAATCAAACTTTTGCAAAAGATTTTGTATATTTGGACTGATGAATGAAAATTCCATCAGCCTTTTGTTTGATTTGCAACCCCAGAAAGAATTGTAACTCTCCCATGGCACTCATTTCAAACTTCTGTTGCATCAACTTTGTAAAGGCATCACACAACTTTGGATCAGAGGATGCAAAAGATGTCATCTACATAAATTTGAACAAGTAGATTATGCTGCCCAGCTTTCTTAATGAATAAAGTCTTATCTATGGAGCCTCTAGTGAAATTATTTTCTAGAAGAAAGTTTGATAATGTCTCATACCAGGCTCTAGGAGCTTGTTTTAACCCATAAAGAGCCTTGTCAAGCTTATACACCCAATTAGGATGTTTATTATCCTCAAAGCCCGAGGTTGACATACATAAACTTCTTCTTTAACTTTTCCATACAAAAATGCACTTTTGACATCCATTTGAAAAACTTTAGATTTTGATAAGCAGCATAAGCTAAAAACAATCGAATTGCTTCCAGTCTGGCTACAGGGGCAAAGGTTTCATCATAATCAATACCTTCTTCTTGTGCAAACCCCTGAACAACCAGTCTGGCCTTGTTCTTAACAATAAGCCCATTTTCATCAGTTTTGTTCCTAAACACCCATTTAGTGCCTATTGCACACTTACCTGGAGGTAGAGGAACCAGTTCCCACACTTGCTGTTTCTTGAACTGAAGAAGCTCAAGCTGCATGGCATCAACCCATCCATTGTCCTTTAAAGCAATGTGATAATTCTTTGGCTCTTGCTGACTGATGAAGAGAGCATAGAAGCAGAAATTTGACAATTGACTTCTTGTTGATACTCCAGCAGTGATATCACCAATGATTTGAGACATAGGGTGATTCTTCAGATCTTGATACACAATGAGATCTGTGCAAGTGTTTGTAGCAGGCTCAGCGGTAACAGATGGTGATGGTGATCATTTCCTTGAAACCAATCAGTAGATGGTAATTCAAAGGAAGTTGAATTCGAAGATATCTCATCAGCATTTGTTGTGGATGGTGCTACTGGAGCTACAGGAACAGTAGGTCTAGCTGAATCAGGCAGCTGATCACTAAACCTGAAGAGGTGAGTACTGCAATCATCATCATCATCCAGTACCACCAGGTGGTGAACTGTTGACAGGAGCAGCAGCAGGAGTTTGATAAGGAACATATTGCAGTATGTCCAAATCAAATAACTCCACAGGGCTTTGTGGAATCTTGTCCTTTGGAGATTCATTGAACTTAACATGTAGAGTCTCTTCAACCACCTTTGTTCTGCAGTTGAAGACTCTGTATGCCTTGCAAGTAGATGAATACCCAACAAAATACCCTGCATCCACCTTAGGATCAAATTTATGGAGTTGATCCTTGTGTTGAGAATGAAACAGGGACACCCAAATGCTTTGAAAAATGAAATCAGAGGAGCCAAATGATGGAGAACTTCATATGGAGTCTTCATCAACCTCTGATTTACTAAAACTCTATTTTGCACATAGCAAGCTGTGTTGACAGCTTCAGCCCAAAAGGTCAGTGGCAAACCTGAGTCAGCCAGCATGGACCTTGCAGCTTCAATGAGGGTCCTGTTCTTTCTCTCCACTACTCCATTTTGTTCTGGAGTCCTTGGAATGCTGAACTGCCTTTTGATTCCCTTTGAAAGATAGAAGTCATCAAGTGTATGATTTCTGAATTCAGTTCCATTGTCACTCCTAATACACTTGACTGGAAGGGAATACTGCTTCTCAATATACAACACAAAGTGAATAATCTTCTGAGCAGCCTCATCCTTTGAATGTAGAAAGAAAGTCCATACAAATCTGGAGTAATCATCCACAATTACTAGACAGTATTTCTTCTTTGCCATGCTCATTACTCTCACAGGACCAAATAGATCCATATGCAGTAATTGCAAGCAGGCAGTGGACTTAGGCACTTCAATAGGAGGGAATGAGACTTTGTGCTGTTTTCCTTTTAAACACGCAGTGCAGGTTTCATCACAGTGGAACTCCTTTATTGGTAAGCCTCTGACTAAACTATTGTGGGTAAGCTGATTCAAGTTTTTGAGATTAACATGACCAAGCCTCCTGTGCCACAGTTTAGATTCTTGAGAAGAGGCTTTGGAAAATAGGCAAGGATTGCCTTTGAGATCTATCTTCTTAGAAAGATCTAAGGCATACACTCTTCCTGTCCTGTTGGCTTTCAGGAGAGTGTGATCATCCAACACCTTGTCAATCAAGTGCAAAACTTTGGATGACAGAATCCTACAGTTTTGACTGGTGAAAAGGGCAACATGGCCTTTATCACACATTTGACTGACACTCAAGAGATTGTACTTGAGATTTTCCACATGATTAACATCATCAAATTTGATTTTTCCATTGGAGACAAAGCCCTTACCGATGATGTAACCCTTAGCATCATTGCCAAAAGAGACAAATCCCTTCTTTCCTTGAGAGTAGTCATGAAGAAGAGAGCTGTTCCCAGTCATGTGCATAGATCCCCCACTGTCTACATACCAGATGCTACTTTGGCATGTTGAAGAACCCTGCAATAATAAAAATCAGTTAGTTTTAGAGACCCAAACCTTTTTGGTTTTGGGCCTGGTCTCATCAATAGATGGTAAACTAACAGTTTTTTAAACAACAGCCTGAGAGGAAGAAGATGGTGTAGAAGAGGAGTCCTTTGGCTTGGACCTCCTTTTCTGTGGTTTCAACATAGGAGTGTCTAGTTGGTTAACTCTACCCAACAGATGTTGAACCATCATTACCAGCTGTGTCTGATTTTGTGATAAAGCTTTCAGCTCATCAGACACATTCCCAGTGGAGTTTGATAAGTTCCTATGTTGCACCTTCTTCTTCTGAGCACTCTCAGTTGTCACCTGTTTAACCCCTTCCTTTTTGATTTCTTTCTTTGAGGACTTAAGGGTTACAGGATTTGATGTTGCTGATACAAATGTGGTCTCAAACTCAGTTTTCATTTTTACCATTTTCTCTTTATTTCTTCTTTTTGTTTGAGTTTGGAACCTCTTTTGTACCAACAATCATCTGTAAGATGATTGAACAGACCACATACTTCACATGGTTTCTTCTTCATCTTAGATTGATCATCAACTAAAGAGGGTGAAGCAACTGAAGACTTGTTCTTCAATGCTTTGGAAGCATTGTTTGCTTTCTTGACTGCCTCTTTAGTGGTCTTCAAACTCTTTCTACTATCAGTTTTCTTCTCTTCAGTACTGACAGCAGTTGAAGTTTGAACTTCAGGTGTTAGATCCTGCTTTCTAGTCCTTTCAGGACCTTCAGGATTAACTCCTGAGTTGATCAACTCATTTATCATGTGAATTCAGCATTTGAACCATCAACATCAGCTGATAAGTTCAAAGAGGGCTTGATGCTGACTTCTACTTCTGATTGTGCTGTATCAGAAGGTAGATCACATGATGTGATGGATTGGTTATCACTCTCACCATCAGATTCTACCTCTGCTCTTGGGGTAAAATCTGTAGGTGGAGCAGTGTGATTGTAACCAATTCCAACTTCACATTTGAAGCAGGTTGCTTACTAAGAAGCATTTCAAAACCTTTGCATGATTGTACCCATCTATCACACTCGACCTGGGTAACTGCAAGGTTTCTTTGAGATCTTTGTACTTCTCTAGAAGTACTTCTTCTCTAGCCTTATCATCAATTATTTGGCAATTCAGTTTATAAATCTCATCATTTTTATCTTTAAGCACAGACTCAAACTCAGCTTTGTTTTTGGAAATTATTTGTTCTAGCTCAATGTTCTTATTAATTAGAGCTACATTTGCTTCTCTAATGGAAGCAAATGCTGCTATGCATGGTTCAGAACATAATTTGGCTTTTGCCTCAGAGGATACCTGTGATACCTGAGGTGTAGAGGCATTAGAAAATGAAGTATCATAGACTGCAAAGCCATAAGAGCTAGATTCCCAAAAGGACTGTCACCACCATGTTGACCAGCACCTGAGAACAGTTGGTCATGACCAGACATGTCATCTGGTAAACTGCTCCAGTCACCACTCCTGGGGTGAAGAAGCTGTGTTGTTGAGGTTGACTTTGTTGATGAGATTGGGATGGCTGAGGTTCTGGTAGTGCATGAGGTTGTGGTGCCATAGGAACTTGAACTTGATTTGACTGTGGCATGTAATAACAAGGGTACGGATATGGCATTTGACCCTGAGGAAAAAATATGCCGGAGATTGTTGTTGAGGATGATGACTAGAGGTGACAGGATGTTGCCCTCTGTGTTGTTGACTATTGCCAGGAAAAGTCATAAAGGGTGCAGTGGAGTTAGATCCAGTTGATCTACACTCTCTTGCAAAGTGTCCAAGCCTTTGGCATTTGTGACACCTCAACTTGCTCTTGTCAAAACCAACTTTGGTTTTGCCAGAGAGTCCTGGGAATTTTCTTCCAGTTCTTTTATAGAACTTCTGAGATCTGATATTTATCAGGGCCATTTGGCTCAAAATATCCATCTCCTCTAAATCATCATCAGCAATCCCCTTGAGATCATCCATAATGAAGCATAGATTGTCATTATTACACCTAGTAAACTGACCATCAATGCTCACAAATACAGAATCAGAAGTGCTTGAAGAGAAATTAATATGCTCATCATACTGGCATTCAGATGAAGCATATTCTGACTCATGACCCACCAAGGCAGTGTTGCCTGGTACAAGTCTTCAGTGAGCTTTCCAGATGAAGACAGCTTTCTCTTCTGTTCTATCTCTTTCTCAAACGTGAGCAGTTTCCCATGGAGTTGAGTGAGAGATAGTTTGTCCAAACTTGCACTGGAGCGTAGGACAATAGTATATTGTCCCATCTCTCAGGCAATGATCTGAGAAATCTGTTATTCATCCAAATATTTGTGTACTCAAGTTTGACCATTTTTAGTTCAGAGATCAAACAAGAGAACCGCTCATATTGTTGAGTCAGTGTCTCACCCTTTCTATGAGAGAATGTCTCATATTGTTGGGCAAGAATTTCTCTATTATTTGCCAAGACCTCATCTGTTCCTCCAAATTGTTCTTTCAAGGCATTCTAGAGGTCATGGGCAGTTTCATGATGCATTAGCCCAGAATAGATTTCATTTGGCAGTGCCATGGCTAGAATTCCATGGGCTTTTGCATCAATTTCAAGCAACTTCTTGTCCTCATCTGAGTATTGCTCCCTCCTCTTCGGAACCATTTGATTGGTCTCCGGGTTATTCACCATAGGCTTGTGTGGACCATGTACCACTGATGTCCAACAACCTGCGCTGTTAACAGACAGGTGATGGAGCATACGTCTTTGCCATATGTTATACTCATTCCTAACCAGCATGGTGGCTTGGTTGAGGAACCAGTATTGTGAGGATCATTGGAGGGAGTGGTCATTTTCAGTTCAAAAACAATTTAATTCAAACATTTAAAAGTTTTAAACAGACCACAACAAACTCAATGAAAACCAAGAGAAGATCTCAGGATGAATGAGCAGAAATACAGAAAATTCAATCTCTATAACCGTTTCTTGCAAAAACAAAAGCTAATTCAATCAAACTTAGATCTTGAATAGCAGTTTCAATGATCAATTATTAGATCGATCAATGATTAACCGGCTCTGATACCATTTGACAGGATCAGTGATCACAAGTTCGATGTATTAGAGTTCAAAGCAGCGGAATATGAACAAGAATTAGACAAATTGTAGGAAGCAATCGATACTTGTATGCATTAAGAGCGCATACGGTTACAGGGAGAGAATATATATTTCTGATTTCAAGGAATGTTTATAGATGTAGAATATTTCTAATCAAATCATTCATTCATTCCATTCATTCATACACACAAATTACAATAGGTTGTCACTCCTTATATAGAGTGCAACAATCACCGCTGTTATCACAGAAAGTGACAACTGGCAGATCTAATACAAAAATAACTAACTCTTAACAAACTACTGAAATGTTCACAACTACTGAGAACATATCAGAGTGTTAGTACAAAATATAAAACTACTGAAACATAAAACTACTGAAACTACAACGACTGAAGAACAAGCTCTTCAGTCGTTTTACAAAACTACTGAAACATAAAACTACTGAAACTACAAATATAAAACTACTGATATCACAACTACTGAAGAAGTACTCTTCAGCAGTTGTGACAAACTACTGACGCTTCAGTACTTGATCTTCAGACTTTGACCTTCAGATGTTTCATCAGCTGATGACTTCAGTAGATATCATCAGCTGATGTCTTCAGTCTTTGTCTTCAGGCTTTGTACATCAGTTGTTGATCTTCAGCACTTGTAAACTCTTCAGCTGTTGTATTTCAGTACTTAGGTCTTTCAGCTTCAGTACTTGTGTTCTTCAGCTGTTGTACTTCAGCACTTTAGTTCTTCAGCTGTTGGAATCTTCAGCGCTTGATCTTCAGCTGTTGAAGTCTTCAGCACTTGTCAAACTGCTGATGAGTCTTTCAGCGGTTGTTGTGATACCATGTTGGACTTAGAGGTTTTTCTGATCTTGGCTCATTGGTTCTTTTGGTCGAACAATCAAGAACATGGCTTTAATCATCAGGTCATCAGGATTATAGCCTTGATTGCAAATACTTCATCAGGATTGTAGCCTTGATTGATTACCATTTCTTCTACTAACTGTTCTTTTTTATGAGGACTGTCCATGAGAACATCCTTTAACACTTCATCTTCATCAGCAATTTCTCCTTCTTCTAAATCAATTGCTCTGGTCAACTTTTTCAACTGAGCTTCTGCCTGCTCATGTTCTTCCAAGAATTCAGCAATTGTTGATAACTTCTTGGGTCATCTTTTTGCTTCTTTGACGGTTCTTCTTCAATTATTAGCCTCTTGCCTTTAGTCTTTTCTGCCAAATACTTCCTCTTTTGTGAGTAAGTTTGAAGTTGTGGGCTAGAGGTTTTGGTTTGATCTTTTGGTTCAGGGACCCTTTCAGGTGTGCTTGGATCTTGATCCTTCATTTCACTTTGTTCATGTGCAGTTTCTTCTTTCCTTTCTTGTTCATATCTTTCTCTTAGTTCCTCTTTTTGTTCTTCTGTCAATGATATGGCATGCACAATTTGCAGAGACAATTCCTTTTCCAATGGCACTAGTGATTTAGGAATGAATACAAAAGGCTCTGCCTCAGTTATTTGATTGTTAATGAATTCCCAAAAATCATCATCAATGCTGAATTGTTCAGAAGCAAAACTATCCAAAGCACTGAAGAGTTCTTCAAATTCACCCTTTTCTGAGTCTGAGTGGTTAGTGTTTCCAGAATACACTACCATGTCTAAGCTTTGGTCTTTAATCTCAATTTCACTTTTATCATCCACTTGTTCTTCATTCTCATCATCATCCTTCTCATCAGTTCTTTTAATCATCTTTCAAGCTCAGATATTCTTTTGTTCTTGCTCTCGATTTCTATTTCCAGTTTCGAGATGATATCAGCTTGTTCCTCTACGATGTTTTCTTGTTCCTCCATGGCAATAGTTTGTATTTCAAGAGTGTCTATATGACCACTCACTTCTTCTCTTGAGTGTTTCAGTGCAGCTTTTCGATTTTCAATCTCTTTGGGTTGTTCCATATGTTCAACTGCATGTTTTTCTTTGAGATCTTTCAATTCTCCTTCTTTCTCATCGAGTTCCAGAATTTTGTCATTTATAATTCTTTCTCTCCTGTTTAGTGTTCTTTCCATCCTTTCTACTTTGAGTAACAACTCAGTTATCAATTCATCTTTTTCATCAGGCCTATTGTTGTTTGATTCAGCATAGCTCTCAGAAGGAGCAGCCTCACAAGGTTCATTCGCAGCTCTGGTTTGATCATGATTATCCTCCTCATCAAAAGATGATTTGGATGATTTGGATGCACTTGTTGATCCTTCTGGTTCAGCAGGGTGATCAATTGGTGATGATAATGGTGATGGTATTGGTGAAGGTAAAGGTGATGGTATTGGTGAAGGTAAAGGTGATGGTATTGGTGAAGGTCAAGGTGATGGTTGAGCTATTGGTTATGGAGGTGATTGTGGAGGAGGTTGTGCTTGATCTGCTTGGTGTATTTGTTCCAACATCCAAGGAAGAAGGGGTGAAGGGGCACCACTGTAGAAGTTCCTTGGGTCCTTCTTTTTGATGTACTTGTAGGATCTTGCATCATAATGAGGAATATTAAGTACTGGTCCTTCATTAGCAATGTTATGAAATGTTTCATCTATTAGACATGGAATAAATCTGGGGTACATAAGAAATTTGTATCTTAACCCTTCTTGAATGTTTGAGATTAGGCCATTGAATACATATGCTGACATGTTGAATCTTCTGTTGGTGCAGAGAGCACAGATGGCAGAAGATGTGAGGACTGGAATGTCATTCCATCCTGTTTTCCTTTTAGATAGACAGTGTTGGAACATATGAATTAGGAATCTCTAGGGTAGATCCACTAATCCTTTGACTATCTGTTTGGCTTCATTGCTCCCTTCATAACCAATATCAGAGAAAAATGTGGTTATCTCCTCATCATCCAATTCAAGAGGATCATTTGCATTATCATTGAATTGAAGACATCTTCTAACTGATTCTTCTGTGATCCTCAGTGTGTGTTCAGTGTTGATCTTGCCAATAAGAGTTTTCACTCCATTTTCTTCAACTACTTCAGCTGATTCCCAGAAAGACCAGATGGGATTCTCATAGATTGTAGGTCTTACTGTTATAGCATATGCTACCCTTGTGGTAGATAGGAATCTTATCATATCTCTGAGACCTTCTGCTTCAGGCACATCAGGGTTTAGATAACCGCTGACGTTATGGAGCTTGCTCCATGTGAGGTTTGCCATGTAATCTGCACAAGAGACATGTGTGTTAGTTCACAATTTTGACTTTAATTTTGACTTTGATTTGTTTCACACTTTTCTTTTTCACATTGCTCTGTTTTTCTTAGTAAACACGGGTGTCATGTTCTTCAATATTAGTTGGATTCCTATTAGTTTACATGTTTATTGACATCGAAAATGTGTATTACATCACTTAATGATTTAGATTTTGGTGTTCTTCAATAGTTTTCTGGTTCATTGATCGATTTAGGTTAGCCGTTCGAGACTTAGGTTTTGGTTTCAAAATCTGTTGAAGTTATACCTTATCTTCAAAATGACTGCTGTTCTGAATCGATGACAAGAATGTTAAAGGATGAAACACAACAAAATCTTTGAATGTTTATGATGATGATGATGATGGATGATAGTGGTGTACTGTAGTTTTACGCTCGTCTCGCTATAAGTTCTCTCAAATTTGAAAAGTATTAAATGACCTATTCAAATTCCTTTAAATAGTCAATTAATACAATTTGAAAAATTTTACAAGTTTACAAGCATATACAGTCAACACTAGCAAATGCTGAAGGTTAATTTTTTGATTTTGGTGATCCGCATTTGTTAACTGTAGCATATGCGGAAGACAAACTTTTGACTTGACAGTCCGAATTTTACTACTTTTGGTCATCCGCATTTGTGACTGTAGCTAATGCGGAAGACTTAATTCTTGATTGACTGTCCGTATTACTTCTACTGTTACAAATGCATTTGATTTTATTCTACCCGCATTTGTGCACTGTTGCAAATGCAGAAGTTAAACTTGAAATTCTGGCTTTCCGCATTTGTGTATTGTTGCAAATGCAGAAGTTAAACTTGAAATTTTTGCTGTCCGCATTTGTGTACTGTTGCAAATGTGGAAGTTTAAACTTGACACTTTGTTGTTCGTATTAGTTTACTGTTGCAAATGCGGAAGTTTAAACTTGACATTTTGGTTGTCCGCATTTGAGTTGTAGTAAATGCGGTAGAGCAAACTTCACATTTACACAATAATGCGGTAGAGTAACATCATTGTCCGCATTAGTTATATGCACGGGTTACCTTCACCCGCATTAACTAATGCACTTACCTACATTATCTTTTTAACTAAATCAAAAGTTAATGTGATTGAATTGATTATTCATCTTATGAAGAGGTGTCCTTTATTGATTTTTCTTATGAAGTTGGCTGTTGGAGTTGTTAATTTTTGCTTGGATTGACTTGTATGTTACAACAAATACAAGTTTCCCAATTTTGATAGATCTTGGGCTTATCATGCTTCTAAGAATCTGCATAAACTGAGATATAATGGTTGACTTATTGCAACAACACCAACAAAATTCCTTTTGTTTTGTTTTTCAAAATTGAGTTAATAAACAAAAATTTGAACTTACTCAAAAATTTTAAATTACTCCCCCTAAAGTTTATGTCCACATTTGGAGAGAAACTTTAAATATTTTTAAAAGTTTTGAATAAATTTTGTTATTGATTAATATTACTAATGAAGAGAAAAATCTCTTCGTTGGGATCATATCAATCTTACATTGCACATGTGCATCCTTTATAATGAACATGATTATGAACTTGAAGATTGATCGTATGTTTGTCCTCTTAAGTTCATACCTGGTTGATATTTTGATGCAAATGACTTTTATCATGTTTTGGTTGATTTATTATTCAATGTGTACCTCACACACATAAGCATAGAATGATCAACCCTCCTTATACAATGCATGGTAGAACTTTGTCATAACTTTTCTTACCAGGTTATTTAAGTTATGAAATCTCATATTCATTGATCCTTATTGGGATTCTTTTAATTTGATCCTTTTTAATGTTGATCCACATTGGGATTCTTTTCACTTCACTTTGGAAGGTGATCCATGATAGGATTCTTTTGATCATTTACTTGGAATGTATTATTTTGGTGATTCATCCAATTTTGGATGTGCTCCACATTAGGAATCTTTTGGATCAGGACATCTGCACTATGTGCAAGTTTCATCAGGTCTTTCCTTAGCAAAAAAAGATGAAACATGATGTTGTGAAAGAGATTCATAAAGTATCATTACCTAGTGTGTTTAGGTTACTACACACATGCATTCAGATAAGCCAATACATACCTATACTTAGAGATAAGTGTTTCACAATTGAATATGTCTTTAATTCATCACTACATGTATCTTTTCTTCCAAGTTGAACCTACCAACATATCAGGTAAGTCATTTCAGTCTTTTATTTTGAAATTAAGCACAGTGAATGATATAACGACTGTAATTATATCATTTCCCTTGATTCTTTTCTTCACATGACTTGATTTATTTTTGTAGTTTTTTTGATGTTTTTTTTTAAATATTTTTGATATTTTTCAAAGTTTTAATCAAGGTTAATCATGCCAATTGACTGAACCAAAAATTCAAACCTACTAGGTTCAAATGCCTTGGTAAACAAATTAGCTAATTGATTTTCTGTTGGTACTTGAATCAATTTGATTAAACCCTTTTCAGCATAGTCTCTCAAAAAATGATATCTAATTTCAATATGTTTTTTTAGTGCTGAACTGGATTATTAGTTATAAAAATAGCAGTTGTGTTGTCAATAGAAATTGGTGTATGCAAAAAGTTAAAACCATAATCAAGCATCTGGTTTTGAATTCAGAGAACTTGAGAGCAACATGCTGAAGCAACAATATACTCAGCTTCGGCTGTGGACACAGACACATTTGTCTGCTTCTTGCATTGCCAGGATACTAGTCTAGGACCAAGAAATTGACAACCGCCAGAAGTGGATTTTCTGTTGAAGTTGCATCCTCCATAATCACTGTCTGTGTAGGCATAGAGATTAAATTCTCCTTCCTTTGGATACCATAATCCAAGAGCTGGTTTGCCTTTCAGATATCTAAATATCCTCTTGATTGCGTTCACATGTGATTCTTTTGGATCAGCTTGATATCTAGCACACACACAAACACCAAACATAATGTCAGGCCTACTGGCTGTTAGATACATAAGTGAACATATCATTGATCGATAGTGAGTTTGATCCACTGATTTGCCTTCAGGGTCAGGTCCAATCTTCACTTTAGTATCTACAGGAGTTCTGATAGACTGACAATCAGCAAAGTGAAATTTCTTCAACATGGTTTCTACATATTTTGATTGATTGATGAAGATTCCAGCTGCTGTTTGCTGGACTTGCACTCCCAGAAAGAATGTGAGTTCCCCTATAGCACTCATTTCAAACTTTGAATGCATGAGATCTTCAAATTCTTTGCAGAGTTGTTTGTTTGTCGAGCCAAATATAATGTCATCCACGTAGATCTGGACTAACAACATGTCTTTTCCTCTTATTCTTCTGAAGAGAGTCTGATCAATCTTTCCTCTTTCATACCCATGTTCAAGCAGAAAGGATGATAGAGTCTCATACCACTTTCTTGGGGCTTGATGAAGACCATACAGGGCTTTGTCGAGCTTGTACACTCTGAGAGGGAAATCTGGATCTTCAAAGCCAGGTGGTTGACTTACATAGACTTCTTCAGCAATCTTTCCATACAAGAAGGCACACTTTACATCCATTTGATAAACAATAAATTTCATGGACGCAGAATATGCGAGAAAGATTCTGATTGCTTCTAGTCTGGCAACAGGAGCAAACACCTCGTCGTAATCAATTCCTTCTTCCTGAGTGTATCCCAATGCCACTAGTCTTGCTTTATTTCTGATGACTATCCCTCTATCATCAGTCTTGTTCCTGTACAGCCATCTGGTACCGATAGGTATTGTCCTTCGGGAAGATCTACCAGCTGCCATACTTCTTGTTTCTTGAATTGGAGCAATTCTTCCTGCATTGCTTCAATCCAACTATTGTCTTAAAGTGCCTCTTAGATGTTTTTAGGTACTGTTTGACATAGAAAGCATGAGAACAAACAGATGTTTGCAATACTTGACTTGCTTCTTGTCACCCTCTCATTAAGATCACCAATAATGGTTTCAACTGGATGATTCTTATGTATTTTTGAGGTGGGAATGATGTCACCCGTAATAGTTACATCAAGATTGGAGACATTCAGTTCATTATGGTCAGAGGCACTATCATCTTGTATTGTTTTTGAATTATGAAGATTGACAATTTCTGTTTCAGTAACTGCTACATCTTCAGCAACACTGAGGTTGCTTGCATCATTTGAAGTGCCTTGAGTTTCTTTTGGATAAGATGACTCTTTTTTATTTCTGATCTCATGTGACAAGTCATCTGAGAGAGATTGTACGGTTGGTTCATTCTGGTGATCCAATCATATGGATTGACCCATGCTTATGGTCCAGTCGTTTGAATAGCTCATACGTATGATTTTGACCTTATCACCTTTCAAACACTTAACTTGTTAATTATTGATAAGACATTTTGACCGTTGATCATTTCAGACATTATCCTTTTCACTTTAAAAAAACTATTGATCACCTCAGACGATATCCTTTTAACAAAACTGGTGATCACCTCAGACGTGATCCTTTTAACTTAACAAACCAATTGGTCACCTCAGACGTGACCCTATTTAAGTGAGTGTTTCATAGATTGAATTCCGATGCATAGCCCGACTTTTACCTACTAAATGACTAAAAAATTAATAAATAAAACAACTAGAAATTTAAAAAAAAATTAAGACATATTTTTGTATTTTTGATTTGAGATGGATTTTAAACCTATTAGAGTAATTCTAATCGATTTTACTTCCTGGACAGCACAGCTTCAATTCTAGTTTGTCATTTTTGTACAATTCGTTATGGAATCATACAGGTATACCAGAATCATTTAGGACATTTTAGTAAACAATTTTGATGCTAGATTCTTGTTTTCACTGAGTGTCAATAGCAATTTTAGGAAATCATACTAGAGCCATAAGATGCACATAATGATTTTGACTTTCGAGAATTGCAGCTCACATTGACTGTTAGTATAGTTGTCCTCTTAAATCCATACACAGATTTTTGACACATTGGTGAAAAGTTAGGTTTAATTATTTCAACAAGCCTTTTTGGATCCCACACTTATATGGCAACGTTCCTCAGGAGAGTTTTGAGCGGTCTACGGTATATTTCAAGAAGAAACTATTCTAAGAGCTTTCAAAGAGATGTCAAGCCTCAGGTCAGTGCCATCGCAAAACAGAGAGGCGCAAACAACAATGAATTCTAGAATATTTAGGTTATGCTTATGCTCAGGTCAGTGCCACCGCACAGCAGAGAGGCACACAACCTATCTTCTTGTTCGAGCATTTATTTTCTTTTTGCATATATCGCACCAACAACATAAGTTATTAGCTTGATTGCGTTTTGCATTTTTCATGTGCTTTGCTCATATTTTATGGTCGACCGCACACATATGTGGTGTTTATTTTGCTCTTCACCCCTTATTTGAACAGCGTTGATTGTGTTAAACAGGGATAAGATGAGAACCCACAACAAGTTGAACAACATAGTTTGAGCTTGAAACCACCGATAAGGTCTACTTATCTATTGTCTTGAATCTACTGACACATCATATAATGAACTAGCAGCCTCTAGGTCTACATTCTTTATGTGTTACCTTGGTAGCCAACTAGTTTTACTATCATTTTTCCTTTTATTTTGCTTAGACATTTCAGACTTCAACTTTTAATTTTTGCATCTTAATCAGTTAAACTCTTTTGAGGTCCCAAACAATCTGTTCCCTGTTGTTGGACCCTAAAAGGATCATACATGCCAATTCAAGTGGTGGATGGTTGCTCTGCTGGAATCCCTCATGTCCAAGAACAAATGCGGATCAAGACAAGTATCTGCTGAATAAGAAGAAAATACAAGTGTTGGTCATCCGCCTTTGTCAATGCGGGTGACAAGTTAATAAATGCGGATATACATTTGTTCATCCGCATTGACCAATGCGGATTACCAAAGAAATGCGGACAAGTGTTTTGTTCATCCGCATTTACCAATGCGGATGACCAAACTTCAATGCGGTTGAAGAAATGCTGATGAAGTCAACTCATCTGCATTTGTCAATGCGGATGATCAATAGCCAATGCTGATGAAGACTTAGACTAGCTATAGTAAGGGTAGTTTAGTCTTTTGTAATGGCAACGTGTCTGCCTATAAATAGAATAGTATACCTCATACATGGGGTAACTTTGGTCTGTAATTTTGATTTGATTCTTAGTTCCTAGAATGTTCTGTTTGCATTGAATGTTCTTGTAATCAATCAATCAAAGTATTCAATATATACAAACATATTTATGAGTATCATGTGTATTCAATGTTCATTGATTGTCTGATTCCGCCTCTCAATCTTTGACTCAATCACTATATTCGGTCTTTATTGATTCACATCAACTGAGATTGTCATTCTCAAATCTTATCCAGTCAATTGGTATCAGAGCCATGACTCTCAGTTCTTACTCAGATCTGCACAGATCTAGTCTGAACCCGATAGATCTGGTGATTGAGTAGCTGAACAGAGTATTTATACATCTCTAATCAGTTTACACACCGAATACTACCTGAAATACTCATCAACAACCCCTCATTCAACCAATCAGTCGAACACAGAACATCATACAGACTACAAGTCCGACAACCTACAACAATACAAAGACACTCCTGATTACAGACATCATAGTCATCAGATCTGAATCTACTGGACGTTTGTAATGATTATTTGGACTAAACCCACTGAATAGACTTAAAAACTCACTAATCCATACTAAAAATCAACTGATAAAATGGATTCTCACAGTTATTCAGAACTTGGGCATACCCCAAAACCACCAATGTTGAAACATAATCTGAGTTCAAACAATGGAAAATAAGATTTATGAATTATATTACAGGTGTAGATCCTGACTACTGGATTTCGATATGTAAAGGTCCCCACATCCCAATAACACTGTCAGCTGATCAGGCAGCTCTCTACAGAACAACCAGGATTCCCATTGAAGATCTTACTCTAGATGATGACGATTATAAGAAGATCAAGATTGGCCTTAAGCATATTCCATCCTCACTCAAGCACTTAAGATGGATGTGCTTAAAAGGCTGGAGAAGTATGGAACTGCAAAAGCAGTTTGGGATGCTTTGCAAATTATGTGTGAAGGAAGTAGTGAGGTTGCTGAAATCAACCGAGACAAACTGATAAATCAGTATGAAACCTTCCATCATTTCAAAGGGGAATCAATTTCTAAACAATTGCACAGATTCGTGCAGTTAGTAAATGATTTGGAGATAATGGGAGTGACTTACAAATCAAAAGACCTCAACAAGAAAATGTTACATAGTCTTCCAGAGCATTGGAAACAAAACGTAACAATGCTGAAAAATACTCTTGATTTGGAGAGTACCACTCTTGACATAATGATTGCAAAAATTGAAGCACTGGAACTTGATGAAAGAAGCAGGAATCTTGGAGGACCAAAAGTTGTTGAAGCTTATAAGTTTCCATCTGAAACTCATTCTGTTGAGAATGCCTTCATCACTGAAGAGGATGACTTTCTGTCATCTGGATATCAACACAAAACCACTGGATTCTTTGCAGCACACTCAATTAACAGACCATCAACATCAGCATCAACATCAACCAATCAATCAACAGGATTCTCTTCTGTCTCTACCAACCCTACTGATGATCAAAAAACAGAAGAACAGAAGGCTACATATAATGCCTTTGTAGCAAGTTTTGAGGCATATTTGGGAGGAAGACTGACTTCTGGACATCTAATCCAAGAAGATCTGGAGGAAATGGATACAGATGATGTAGAAGAGATGGATTTACAATGGCAAATGGCTATGATTGCCATGAGAGCTAAAAGTTTTTCAGGAAAGGCAAAAACTCAACCTGAATGAAAATACTAAGCTCGGATACGATAAATCCAAGTCAAATGCTTTAATTGTGGAATGGTCGGGCACTTCTCTAGAGAATGTAATGCTCCAAGAAGAAACAACAATACTCCACGACATTCTCAGAGTCAGTAATCATATCAACTGTCTTCAAGCATTCCCTCCCTCAATCATCAGCAACAATGTCATCATCAACAACAGCAATCTTCTCAAGCTCAACCTCAACTGGCCAATCAAGCTTTTGGGAGCAACCAACCTTCAGCAAATGCACTTGTGATCAGACAAGACGGAGTGTGTGACTGGAGCATGTATGCTGAGGAGGTCAAGCCACAATTCCAGAACCATGCACTGATGGCACACATTAATGATGGACCATCCCCCATGCCATCTGACGTAAAATCCAATCTTTGTTCTCATAAGTGCATAAATGAACATCAAGGTTATAGAGAGCATAAACACAAATTGGCTGAGAAAATAAAAGAGGAGAAAGTAAAGTCAGAGATGATGAAGAGAGAAATAAAAAGTTTTGAAATTAAAATTAAATCTCTCATCTCTGACATAGAAAAACTTCATGGTGAGAAGTATTCTCCTGCAGCTAAGAATGAGCTATTATCTGAAAAATTAGCTCAATCTAAAGCTGACCAAGCCCTTACTGAAATGAAACTTGAAAATTTTCAACAATCTTCAGTAAAGCTGCAAGAGATGCTGGATTCTCAAAAGGATCCAAAGGACATGTCAGGGATTGGGTATAATTCATGTCCTCCACCATACGATGACAACTATACTATCATGCCTGAATCTATCACACTCAAAAATCAAACTGAACCTAACACTATTAAAACCCACACGATTGTAAAACAAATCACAAATCCTCAAAATGAACCAAGTGTTTACATTGAAACTAGTGAGGATAAAATCAAGTTAGGTCACCCAATAAAAATAAAAGAGTGTTCAAACAAGACAGTAAGTGTTGTCAAGCCAGTCAGCCCCATTAAAGCTATTGTTCCATTCATAAAATTCATACCTGCTATAGCTAATGGGAAAAAGAAGTTTGTGCAAAAGATTAAACCCTCTGCTGAAAGCAGTTCTCATAATGAGATCAATAATCATCAAAATTCAAGCATATCAGATGAAGGTTCATTAAAAGGAAATAACAAAAAATCTCTGAGTTCAAAATCACACAGTCAACCTGATCCTCAAACATCAAAATCAAGAAATGGAGTAGGATTTGACATATGCAATAAAGATCATGTTGAACAGTTTGAGAAAGAGCAACAGAAAAGGATGAGGAAACAAAAACAGCCTCAAAAGACAATCAAATTCAGTGCAGTAAAGCAAACTACACAAAAGGTTGAATTTGATTCTTCTTCCAGCAAAAAGAATGATACTAACTTGAAAAAGGGAAAATCAACTGAGTCAAGACCAGTAAAATCTGAGAAAATTAACAAGCATATGTATTGTGACATATGTGATATGTTTAACCACAAAACAGAGGAGTGCTTTTTCAATCAATATTGCTCCATCTGTGACATGAACAATCATTCAACAAAAACATGTTATTTCAACAAATATTGTTTAGTCTGTGACTTAAACAATCACAATACAAATGACTGTTATTACAAGCAATCGAGAGTGAGAATTCCTCAAAACAAGCCTATCTCACCAACATCATCTGACAAAACAACTGTTAAGAGTCACATTTATAATAACAAATCAAGGACGTATAAACCAACAAAGGATGAAAATATGAAAGACTCGGGTAAAAATCAAAGAAACAAATATATCAATAACAAACAAAAATTTGATTTTTCCAACTCAAAGTCAACAATTGATAATAAAAAACAAGTCAATTTTCTCAAAAAAACAGAGATCAACGATTTCATAATTTTTCTGATTTCTCAAATGATGGTGATGAAATAGCTCATTCATATTCTCACAGAAAATCTCAAAGACCACCTCTAATTAGTCACAGGTTAGAGGAAAACTTCAAGAGGTCACCATTATGCATAGAAACAGGAAACCCAAGACCGTGATGGCTTGGGTTCCATATTCTAACTAGTTCTTTTTGTGCTTGCAGGGTCATCCATATAGGTCTAATAGCCTATGGTATGTGGACAGTGGATGCTCCCGACACATGACTGGAGATTGTTCCCTCCTTCATGATTTCAAGCAAATTAAAGAAACATCTGTGGCATTTGGAGGAGATTCACAAGGTGGTAGGATTACAGGAGAAGGATCTGTGACTAATGGGATGCTCAGCTTTGATAAAGTGAATTATTGTGAACAACTCAATTTCAATCTTCTAAGCGTGTCTCAGATCTGCGACAAGAGATATTCGACTCACTTTACCGACACCCACTGTTATATTCTAAAGTCAGGATTTCATATCCCTGAAGAATGGGTTGTATTAAAGACTCCGAGAAAGAATAATACTTATGTCTTAAACCTTAATTCTACTGCACTAACAGAAGAAACATGTCTGTTGTCAAAAGCATCGTTTGATGAATCACAGCTTTGGCACCGATGTTTGGGGCACACAAATTTCAAAAACATGAACAGATTAGTAAAAGGAAATCATGTCATTGGATTGCCTCAAAAAGAATTTCATTTTATTGATCACTGTTCAGCATGCCTCAAAAGAAAACAACTAAATCTTCACATAAACTAAAACTTGTGAACTCAAACAATACTCCATTGAAACTACTTCATATGGTTCTCTTTGGCCCAACACATGTCATGAGTATGGGAAAGAAACAGTATTGTTTGGTTATCATTGATGACTTTTCACGATTCACATGGGTTTTCTTCCTACTTCATAAAAATGAAGCATCCTCAATAATCAAAGAGTTTATCACTAAAATTGAGAACCAACTTGACTATAAGGTCAAAAGCATAAGAAGTGATAATGGGACAGAATTTAAAAATGAAGACATGAGCTCATTTTGCACAATTAAAGGCATAGCTCATCAATTTAGTGCGGCTAGAACTCCTCAACAAAATGGGGTAGCTGAAAGGAGAAATAGAACACTAATTGAAGCAGCAAGAACTATGCTAGCTGATGCTAAATTGCCAATAACCTTTTGGGCAGAGGCAGTTAACACATCATGCTTTGTACAAAATCGAACTATGATTGTCAAAGAAAGAAACATGACTCCATATGAACTCCTGTTTCAAAGAAAACCATTTATTGGATTTCTTAAGTCATTTGGTAGTCCAGTCTCAATATTAAATACCCGTGACCATTTGGAAAATTTTCAGCTAAGTCTGATGAAGGATTCTTTGTAGGTTATTCTTCTGTGTCAAAGGATTACAGAGTGTTTAATCCGATTAAACATTGTTGATGAATCAACTAATGTTCAATTTAAGGAACATTCATTTCCCAAATCTACAAATGGTCCCGATTGGTTATTTGATATTGACTCTTTTACAAATCTTTTGATCAATTTTATTTGTCTAATGCAGGTAACCTACTTTCAGCTAGTTCATCTTCAAGCATAGAAAGGAGAATTGACTTCCATTAATTCCTCCTACTCACACTGAAGAACCAAATGAAGATGTACCTCTGCAAGCTGACCCCATCAGACAATCAACCACAAATCAAATCATTTCAAATGCAGGAGGACCCAGCTTGTTACCATCTAATTCAGAAGATCAATCTATAGCAATTAGAAATGAAAAACAAGCGTTGCCTTCAGCTGAAGTGGAAAGAAGATCAAATGATAGATACAATGAAAGAGCTGCTAATGCTGAAGCACACACTGAGACAGGGTCTGACAACCTTCATAATTCTCCAACAGTTCAAAGTGATGATGCCTCTGACCATAATGAACTGAATGTCTCCAATCTTGATGTAACAATTTCTGGGGACTCAATTCCATCCACCAGAATACACAAGAATCATCCAGTTGAAACCATTATTGGTGATCTTCATGAAAGAGTGACAAGAAGCAAGTCAAGCACTGCAAACATCTGTTTGTTCTCATGCTTTCTTTATCAAACAGTACCCAAAAACATCAAAGAGGCACTTCAAGACAACAGCTGGATTGAAGCAATGCAGGAAGAGTTGCTACAATTCAAGAAACAAGAAGTATGGCAACTGGTAGATCTTCCTGAAGGACAATATCCTATTGGTACCAGATGGCTATACAGAAATAAAACTGATGACAGGGGAATCGTCATTAGAAATAAAGCAAGATTGGTAGCTCAGGGGTACACTCAAGAAGAAGGAATAGATTATGATGAAGTATTTGCCCCTGTAGCTCGGCTAGAAGCCATTAGAATCTTTTTAGCATATTCTGCATCCATGAAGTTTACTTTTTACCAAATGGATGTGAAATGTGCATTTTTGTATGGAAAGATTACTGAAGAGGTCTATGTGAGTCAACCACCTGGATTTGAAGATCCTGATTTTCCTCACAGAGTTTACAAGCTTGACAAAGCTCTGTATGGTCTTCATCAAGCTCCCAGGAAGTGGTACGAGACTCTATCATCATTTCTACTTAACAACGGATATGAAAGAGGTAGAATTGATCAGACTCTCTTCAGAAAGAGAAAAGGAAAAGACATGTTGCTAGTACAGATATATGTGGACGACATCATATTTGGCTCTACAAACATGCAACTCTGTAAAGAATTTGAAGATCTCATGCATTCAAAATTTCAGATGAGTGCTATGGGAGAACTCACTTTCTTTTTAGGGGTGCAAGTTCTACAAACAGCAGATGGAATTTTTATCAATCAATCAAAATACGTAGAAACAATGCTGAAGAAATTCCACCTTGCTGATTGTCAGTCTATCAGAACTCCTGTAGATCCTAAAGTGAAGATAGGTCCCGATCCAGATGGAAAATCAGTAGATCAGACCCTCTATCGATCCATGATAGGCTCACTCATGTATCTTACAGCTAGTAGACCCGACATTATGTTTGGAGTTTTTGTGTGTGCCAGATATCAAGCTGATCCTAAGGAATCACATGTCAATGCTGTCAAACGAATATTCAGATATCTGAAGGGCAGACCAGCTCTTGGATTATGGTATCCAAAGGAAGGAGACTTCAATCTCTATCCTACACTGACAGTGACTACGGAGGATGCAACTTCAAGAAAATCCACGTATGGCGGTGTCAATTTCTTGGTCCCAGATTGGTCTCATGGCAATGCAAGAAGCAAACAAATGTATCTGTGTCAACAGCAGAAGTTGAGTATATCGCAGCATCTGCTTGTTGCTCTCAAGTACTCTGGATTCAAAACCAGATGCTTGATTATGGTTATAACTTCTTGCATACCCCAATTTATATTGACAATACTGCAGCTGTCTTTATTACAAATAATCCAGTTCAAACTCAAAAACGAAACATATTAAAATTAGATATCACTTTTTGAGAGACTGTGCTGAAAAGGGTTTAATCAAATTGATTCAAGTACCAACTGAAAATCAATTGGCTGATTTGTTTACTAAGGCATTTGAACCGAGTAGATTCGAATTCTTAGTTCAATCAATTGGTATGATTAACCTTGAATAAATCCATCAAAACATCAAAAACAATGTAAAAATTATTCAAAAAAAATCCCAAAAAGAAGAAATTTTTGATGAAAAAAATAGGGAAATGATATAATTACAGTCATTATATCATTCACTGTGCTTTATTTCCAAATTTGAAAGACTGTCATGACTTACCTGATATGTAGGTAGGCTCAACTTGGAAGAGAAGATACATGCAGTGATAAACTAAAGATATATTCAATGGTGAAACACTCATCACAGAGTATTGGTATGTATCAATTTATTCAAGTGAATGTAAGTGTAGTAACAACACACACCAGGGAATGATACTTTATGAATCTCTTTCACCAACATCAGATTCATCTCTGTTTTGCTAAGCAAAGACCTGATGAATCATGCACAAAGTGCAGATGTAATGATCCAAAAGATTCCCAATGAGAACACATGCAAATTGGATGAATCAACAAAAGCAATACATTCCAAAGGAATGAACAAAAGAATCCGTTTATGGATCACCTTCCAAAGTGAAGTGAAAAGAATCCCAATGTGTCATCATGATAAGGATCAAAGTAAAAGAATCCCAATGTGGATCATCATGATAAGGATCAAAGTAAAAGAATCCCAATATGGATCAGTGAAAATAAGATCTCATAACTTAAGTAACCTGGTCCTGTAAGTTATGAAAAAGTTCTACCATACAATCATAAGGATGGTTGATCATTCCATGCATGGTGTGTGAGGTACATATTGAATATCTAAATCAATCTAAACATGATAAATGTCAGGCATCAAAATATCAACCCGGTATGAGTTTAAGAGACAATCATACCTTCAATCAATAATGTCATAAACATGTCATCTTATCACAAAATATGCACTTGTGTAATGCAAGACTGATATGATCCCAACAAAAAGATATACTTCTCTTCATCAATTAAAAAAAAACAACAACAACAAATTATAAGTACATTCAAAAGTTTTTTTAATACTTAAAGTTTTCATCCACAAATGATCAAAACTTTAGGGGAGTACTTTAAAGTTTTTGATCAAGTATATATAGATTTACAATTTCTTAAATTACTTTCCTAAAATCAAAACAAAGAGAAAAATGTTTGTGTCATGCAGAAGTTATACCATAGTATCTCAGCTTATGCAGATGCAGATTCTTGGAACCCCTCAAGCCCAAGATCAGTCAAAATGGGAAACTTGTATCACTCCTGATATACAAGTCAATCCAAGCAAGAATTGACAACTTCAACAGTCAACCATGTCACAAGACATACTTCATAAGCCATATCTTCATAACAAGTTCATCAAAATCAAGATTCATTAAATTTTGATTAATCCCAAAAGTTAATGCAGGTAAGTGCATTGGTTAATGAGGGTGAAGGTAACCCAGACACATAACCAATGCAAGTAACAACTTATTTCAAAGTTAAACCTAATGCGACAATGATTTTACTCTACCGCATTGGTGTGCATCAAGAATTCAGAAAATTTGAAGTGTTTAAACCTATGCGAAACTAAAGTATTCTACCACATTTGTTAATGGGATGAAATTTTACTAAGTGTTCAGCCGCATTTGTTAATGCGGATAAGGTTTACTCTCCCGCATTTGTTTAACTCTTCCGTATTTGATACAGTGTACAAATGCGGATGTACAAATACAAGTGTTTCACTTCCGCATTTGCTACAGTGTACAAATGCTGATTACTTTCAAAGTTTCGCATTTGCTACATTACACAAATGCGAATGCTCTCATCAAGTTTTGTTCTACCGCATTTGCTACAGTACACAAATGCGGATGAAAGGATGAATGCGAACAGTCGGTCAAAAATGTGTTCTACCGCATTTGCTACATTACACAAATGCGGATGACTAAAAATATCAACATTTACACTTCCGCATTTGCTATAGTAGTGACCGCATTTGAAATCAAAACTTGTAAAAATTTGTGAATTCTATTATCTGACTATTTAAAGAAAACCAACAGTGTCATTTAATACTTTTCAAATTTGAGCGACTTCATAGTGAGACGAGCACCACCAAATACTGTTCATCATCATCTTCACCATTTAAACCTAGTTTCCCAATCGATTCAACAAAACCGTGGGCATTGATTCTTAACCAAAAGGATTCTGAGAAAAGTGAATAATCACAATGTCGAACATTCATTTGTACGATGATGTAGTGACCTAGGTTAAGGAATGTTCATACTAAATTAGAAAAAATATTCATTAACATGAAGGATTTCGACTCATTCTTAAGTGTATCTTCAAGCTTTAAACATGTATTCAATGCTAAAGTGCACTTTTGAACCGTTGAGACTAAAATCATAACAATTATGAAATCAAGAACTATGAATCTGATTAACCTATGTTAAAGATTAAGTAATGTTGGTGCTCATATTTACAAATAACAAAACAACATAATCATGAATCACAAAATTCGAATAGGTCAAAATCAGGTGTACTGTTTTATATGATTTTAATTTTGACCTATGAAAGTCAAAATGTGATGAACATTGGTTTAATTAATAAAGTGATTCTAATGCATATGTCTTGAATGCAGATTATAATGGCAAATCTCTCATGGAGCAAGCTCCATAATGTCAGTTGTTTTCTCAACCCTGATGTACCAGAAGCAGAAGAATTGACAGACATGATCAGATTCATTTCTACTACAAGGGTAGCTTATGCCATGACAGTAAGACCCACCATATTTGAAAGCTGCATCAAAACTTTTGGGAGTCAGCTGAAGTTGTTGAGGATGATGGAATAAGATCACTGACGGCAAGAATTGACAGTGAGCATACACTGATTGTTACTGAAGAAAGTGTTAGAAGATGCTTGAGGTTTGGTGATGATGCTGAAGCACCATTGGAACTTGAAGAAGATACCATAACCTCTTTCTTTGCAGAAATTGGTTATGAGGTGGATTTGAAGCTAAACAGATAGTCAAGGTTTGGTAGATTTACAATAGAGATTTTTGATTCATTTGTATCAGCACTGTTTGTCCAAAGGAAAACAGGATGGAATGATATTCCCATCACAACATCATCAGCAATATGTGGTCTCTGCACCATCCACCCTTCAACATGTCTGCCTATGTCTTCAATGGCATGACATCCAATGTCCAAGAAGGATGAGATATAAATTTCTGATGTACCCAAGATTCCTCCAATGCCTAATCAATGAAGCATTCCGAAATGTGGTCATTCAGGACCAGTACTTGATATTCCCCACTATGATGCAAAATCATACAAGTACATAAAGAAAGGGATCCTAGGAACCTCTACAGTGGAGCTCATTCACCACTTCTTCCTTGGATGATTCAACACATTGAACTAGAACAGTCTGTTGCTTCACCATATCCACAACACTCACCTCAACCATCTCCACAACACTCACCTCAACCATCACTACTCATACTCCTACACAATTACCACCTCCATCACCACATCCTATACCTCAGCCTTCACCTCAAAATATACCACCCTAATCACCACTACAAACACCTCACCAATCTCCACTCAAATCACTAGTACATATATCTGAACCAATCACCTCACCTTTCTTATCTCCAATTCAACCACCTCATACTTCTCCCATTCAATCATCACCACAAAACACAGAACCTGTAAACCTTGATGACTCCACTGGTTCTTCAAGAAAATCCAAATCATCTTCAGATGAGGAGGATCATCATCAGAAAAGAAAAACAACTTCTGAAGCTACTCCTTCAGAAAGCTGTACTGAATCAAATGTCTTAAAACCTAATGAAAAAGATGAGATGATTTCTCAACTCTTGAAAAGAATTGAAAAACTGGAGAAAATACTCAACAGAAGAGCTAGCATAATTCAAGACAGATTGATGGAGTTAGATGAAAAAGATGCAGAATTGAAAGCCTTAAAAGAAAAGTATGAGACTGAAAAGAAGAATAAGGATGGTGAGATTGAGAATTTAAAGGCTGCTCTTCAACAATCCAGACTCTAACCATCCAGACTCTAGCCATGGCTAAACAAGAAGAAATTATAGAGGAGCAGAATGAAACAATCAATAATCTACAATCTCAGAATAAAGCTCTCATTCAAAGAATAGCTGAACTTGAATTAATCCTTGAACTAAGGAGAGAGTCTAAGAGAGTGAATGAGCAAACTTATACTGCTGATCAAGAAGAAGAAAATATGGGATCCAGACAAGAAGGATCCAACATGGAGTTAGTGATTTACTCAGGTGAAGCAGAAGCTCCCAGTACTAAAGAAGAGGCTGAATTCAATGACATGATCAAGGCACTTGACATGTTTTCATCAGAAGACTTTATTATTGATGACAAAATCTGGGACTTCATAAATGATCAAACAAGCTCATCTGAGACTATAGTTGAAATTCCTCAATATCCTGTCCCGTTAGAGAAGGAATTGAGTTTACAAATTGTACCTGCTGTATCACTGTCTCATGATCAGAAAGAATTAATCAGAAAAATCTGTGAGGATCAAAGAATATAAATGAAAAGGATGAAACAATCAAAGAGGCTGAAAGAGTGCCTGATGAAACTAAAATTCCAGAAACCTCTTCTTCTACTCCAATTCAAACCTACACCTGAAAAAGAAAGTATCTTGCTGAAAAAGCGAAGGGTAAAAGACCCATGGTGGAAGAAGAACCAATCAAAAAGACTAAAAAGGATGATCCTCGCAGTCTTGCAGCCATTGCTGAATTTCTTGAAGAGCATGAAAGGGCTGAAGCTCAACTGAAAGCAATGACTGATTGTATTGATCTGGAAGAGGGAGAAATTGAAGAAGAATATACTCATGAGGATCAAATTGTCAAAGATAGACCTGTCAAAGAAAAATCAAATGTGCATGATATGATTGAGAAAACCAAAACTGATGATTTGATGTCAAAAGCTTTATTTCTTATTGACCACGGCTATGATCGTGATGAGGTATTCAAGCTAACTTATGAGGGTATGATAGAAGAAGAAGAAAAAGTAAACAAGCTGCTTGACCCTATGGTTGAAACAGAGTATGAGAAATCCTTGTCCCCCAAACCTTCAAAGACAAAGTCTGTCCTGAAATCCAAACCTGCTAAAACTTCACAGACTACCCTTTATGATCCATATAGCATGTCTGATAAGGACATGAAAGAATATTTGTCTTACCAAGGATTTACAAAGAGAAAACTTGCTAATATGAAGACAAACTCTCTCAGGGCTGCTATACTTAGAGTAATCAATGAGAAGAAGGAAAGAATGACAAAGATGGAGGAGGAGATTGTCAGTCAAGAGCCCAGAATAAGAGTATCTGCTCAAGACATGAAACTTACTCAAAAAGATCAAGACTATCTAGCACCTATTCTGCATAATACCCTGAATGGTTTGCTGAACCATCTCAAGTTACTCTACAAGAAGGGTTAACCATATCAGAGCTAATAAGAGGTGTCTCCACTCCAAAAGGCAAAGTTGATCAGAAAATAATTGCCTGGAAGTATGATAGTTCATGGAACATGTTTATGGTGAAAAGGATCTCAGGGCTTGTTCAATTTTTCACTGAATACTCAGCCCTAGTAAGTGCCCTGGAGATCCATGACTTAAAAGAACTAGCTCAATTGGAATTGATTAATCATACAGCTATGTTCAGAGGTTATGAGTTTGAAGATATTTTGAGAATGTTCAAAAGAACCAACAACTTCAATTCACTGAAAACCATTTGCATGAGAAAAGACAGATCTTTTGTAAACCCTCTTGACAAGAAGGAAAAGAAATCAGCAGAAGAGGTGATCTTTCCTGAACTTAAGTCAACCCACAGAATCATGAGAAAAAGTATTGCTGGTACACATTCCTCACTGCCTATATCCAATGTGTATTATGATAAGAAATATTATGAATTAGTGATTGAAAGAAATTGGGGAGGAAAAGAGGGATCTGAAATAAGATTGTTTAGTGGATATGAGGTAAGATTGCTAGATGAATCATATATCCACTACATCTATACAAGGCACTTTAGAGAAATAAGAAACAGACTTGGGGAAACTGACATGTACTTCTTCCTCAAATGCATCAAACTTCTGAAGTTGGCATATGACAGAATCAACAAAAAGAAGGAGATAAGAAAAAAGAAAAGGACTCCATTGCAGTTTGGCAACATTGTTAAACTAGAAGTTGATGTGGATGGTGCTCTCCTTATTCATAGAAATGGATTGTCTATCGTATCAATTTGGGAGCCCATCTCACTAAGGAAGATGCCAATCAATGCCATTCATGATATGAGTCAAATGAAGATAAATGTGCTCAACAGGGAAGATTGACTGATGCTAAAGAGTTCTCAAACATGATCAAAGCAATCTTGGACCCTCATTCACTGATCCTTCATCAACACACTAGAACCAGCAGAATCTTCATAACCCAATCCACCCTCTGATCCTTGAAGTACATAGGCTGTATAATCCTTAGGGGGAGTATTGTTGGACCCTGAAAGAATCATACATGCCAATTCAAGTGGTGGATGGTTGCTCTGCTGGAATCCCTCATGTCCAAGAACAAATGCGGATCAAGACAAGTATCTGCTGAATAAGAAGAAAAATACAAGTGTTGGTCATCCGCATTTGTCAATGCGGATGACAAGTTAATAAATGCGGATATACATTTGTTCATCCGCATTGACCAATGCGGATTACCAAAGAAATGCGGACAAGTTTTTTGTTCATCTGCATTTACCTATGCGGATGACCAAACTTCAATGCGGTTGAAGAAATGCTGATGTAGTCAACTTATCCGCATTTGTCAATGCGGATGATCAACAGCCAATCCTGATGAAGACTTAGACTAGCTTTAGTAAGGGTAGTTTAGTCTTTTGTAATGGCAATGTGTCAGCCTATAAATAGAATAGTATACCTCATACATGGGGTAACTTTTGTCTGTAATTTTGATTTGATTCTTAGTTCCTAGAATGTTCTGTTTGCATTGAATGTTCTTGTAATCAATCAATCAAAGTATTCAATATATACAAACATATTTATGAGTATCATGTGTATTCAATGTTCATTGATTGTCTGATTCCACCTCTCAATCTTTGACTCAATCACTATATTCGGTCCTTATTGATTCACATCAACTGAGATTGTCATTCTCAAATCTTATCCAGTCACCTGTGTACTATCATTTTCCATATACGTTGAATCAGTATCACAGATTTGATTTCTTTCCTTTTAGCTAAGTTTTCCTCCTCCCTCTTTTTTTGTAAGTAATTAAATAAAGCTAAACAAAGCAACTAATGTGATACTAAACTAACCTATTCTCCCCCTAAAATTCTAAAACCGAAAATATTTTTATGTTTTTGGATTTTTAAAAACACGAAAATAAAATAAGACAAAATCAAAGAAAATAAAATTAAATTAAAATGTCGGACTAAGCATTTTCTTCCTCTGTGATCACATCACTTTTCTTTTACACCCCATTAACCTCTAATAGATATAAAACCTTGGTTTATCAAATGTTTTTCTGTAGAGGTCGCCGCGTCCAAAATTCGTATTTATTTTAACCACATCGATTAATGCTTTTCGAAACAAACACGTATAAAGTGATACTTAATGCCGATGTGTTTAGTTTTAGGATGTTGGACTGGATTTTTTGTTACGCTATAGTAGCAAAATTATCAACATATATAGGAGTGTTAGAGAATTGCAAACCATAGTCGCACATTTGTTGTTGAATCCAGATGATTTGGGAACACAACTTGCAGCAGCAAGGTATTCAGCTTTACATGTTGACAGAGCAACGGAGGTCTGCTTCTTACACTGCCAGGTATCTAACCGTCTACCAAAGAACTAACATCCTGCTAATGTTGACTTGTAATTCATTTTGCATCTGCCATAATCCGAGTCACTATAACCCCTATAAGCTCAAAGTCATCGTCATGAGGATACCACAACCCAGTGTTGAAGTACCCTTCAGATAACAGAAAATCCGTTTACTCCTACTCCTATGAATGGTTGACTTTTGCTTTCGCCTGATATTTGGAGCAGAGACATGTTACATACATGATAACAGGACGAGATGCCATGAGATACATAAGGATCCAATCATTCCTCTATACATTGTAGCATCAACCAGATCACCATTTTCGTTGGGTGCCACATCGTGGTTTGTGGAAAGTGGAGTTCGAGCAGCTAAAGCATTCTCCATGTCGAACCGACTTAGGATGTCCCCTACATATTTAGTCTGATGCAGGAAGATTCCTTTTGGTGTCTCATCCACCTGTAATCCTAGGAAAAATTCATTTCCCCCATTGCACTCATCTCAAATTCAGCTTTCATGACAGATTCAAATCTTTACATAACTCTTCTTCGTTTTTAGAACCGAAGATTATGTTATCAACATAAATCTGTATGAGCAGTAAGTTGCCATCCTGTTCTTTGATGAACAGTGTGCAGTCAATAACTCCTCTATGAAAGCCGTGTCTCACAGATGAGTTGAGAGTTTCTCATACCATGCTCTTGGGCTTGATGGAGCCCGTAGAGAGCCTTATCCAGCTTGTAAACTCTGTCCCGATGGTAAGATCCTCAAATCCTTGGGTTGACTGACATACACTGTCTCATGAATTTCGCCATGAAGGAATGCACTCTTGACATCTAGTTGATAAACTTTGATCTTCATGTAAGATGCAAAAGCTAGGAAGACACATATGCTTCCATTCTAGCACAGGTGCAAACACTTCATTGTAAACGATTCCTTCGACTTGTATAAAACCAGGAATGAAAGTCGAGCCTTGTTTTGAATTATGACCCCTTGGTCATCTTTCTTGCATGTCAAGACCTATTTAATGCCAATGACCTTAGCACCTTTTAATCAATCCACCAGCATCCAAACTCCTAACTTCTTGAATTGTAGGAGTTCTTCTTGCATGGCACTCACCCTGCCTCATCGTTTAAGACTTCACTTATCTCTAGTGCTCCCTCTAAATGACTAGAAGACTCACCTTGTGAACCTGATGTTATCGAGTCTAGTGACGGTGTGTTTAAGACATCGTACATCTTTTGGTTGATAACTCATCATCAGGAGGGGAGAGAAGGATGTTGAAGGACTTAACTAATCCATCATAATCGAAGAAGAATGCGGGTCCTTTTCCAGCAAGGGGAGTGGTGTATCTCTGAACGTCAACGGTGCACCACACTTCTACTTGTCCTGTTGAGTTGTTGTAAACTCTTATTCGGTATGTTGTATCCTAGAAAAATCCCTTCTTCAGCCTTCTCACTGAATTTCCCTGAGTGAGTTTTCTTCAGCAGCGTACATGGGGCACCAAATGGTCGAGGTACTCCAGATTAGGTTTACATCGCTAGAGCAACTCGTAACACGTTTTACCATGACGTTTGACCACCAGGACTCGATTTAGGGTGTAACATGCATTGGCAACTGCCTCATTCCAAAATTGGATGGGCAGTTTCGAGTGTGCTATCATCATTCATGTTGTCTCTATTAAGCTCCTGTTCTTTCGTTAGTAACTCCATTCATTTGTGGAGTGTAGGCAATTCTTTCTCTTTGCAGAATGCCTCTGTTCACTGGTTCCTGAATTCCGTGCTGTTGTCTAAGTGAATCTGTCGCAATTTTAGCTTGTAGAGAGTTTTCAATGTGGTCACCAGCTGTTTGAACGATTCAAATATTTCTGATTTGGATTTCAGAAACATTACCCAAGAGAATCTGGAGCAGTCATTAGTGACTACATAATAGTACAAATCACCAGCGATGCTCTTGGTGCTCACAGGACCAAACAGATCCATGTGTAGAAGTTCGAGAGGCAATTCAATAGAATTTACTTTCTTTGCCTTGTGAGACTTCTTGGTCTATTTACCTTTCTTACATGCTACACAAAAATCCAAAAGTTGAAAATTCTTAACATTAACTCCATTTACTAATCATTCTGAATCAAATTATTAATCTCTGTGGATTTATGTGTCCCATTCTCCTATGACAGGAGATTGAGTCCCTCTCAGTTTCCTTTGACAAGAAGCATTGAAATTGATCATCGGTTGTGGAGACTTTGATAGATCCAAGACATATAAGTCATTATATCTTGAATAATGTAATCCTTCTTCAACACATAGCACTTCTTGTTGTCAAAAACAACCTTGAATCCTTTGTCACATATCTGGGATACTAAAAGAAAGTTATTCAAAGTGCTATGCCGGGGTGGGGGGACGGGAAAGAAATGACTTCGAAGAAAGAAATTGGGGCTAAACATAGTTGACCTTAACAAACTTGACGTTCTAGTTTCCCACTTTGCTTTGAGCGGTGATGTATCCTCCTTTATATCAAGCAAATGAGACATGTCCCACTTTAATTTGTTTGAAATTTAAAAGAACAGACAGGTTCCCGGTCATGTGCCTAGACGCCCCACTATCAACAATCCAGGTGTTTGTGATAGCACTGTAACGGACACCCTACACATTCAGAGGAAACTATCAGTTTTGGTTTGGGACCCAAGCCTTAACTGGCTTGGGTGACCCAGAGGAATCACACATCATGAACTCAACTGTAAGGCCCTGTTCCTAGGACCCTTACAGTTGGCCAATCATTACTCATAAAACATATAATTATATAAAGTTGTAACAAATGTTGCAGCAGAAACATTAAAAACAACATATTCAATATAAATGATTTTGCAAAATAATACAACATTTATTACACATTTTTATTTGTTCGCATTACAATGCAAAATAATTAACAAAAGAATGTCATTCAAAATGCCAAGTAGCTGCCTCGCGCTATCCTTAGCAATGCTCACCTGCCAACTAGAAAATGCATAAAAAGGTCAGTATTTCTGAGTGAGATCTAATTTTATAATAAAACATATTTTTTTCTTTCGTTTAGACCCGTTCTTTACTTTCATTCAATCATAACAGTTTTAAAATGTGATCACACATCGTATGTACACATAGATAATATTTATTATTATCATTATCGTTCATTTCATAATTTTATTATCTATTGTTTTCATCTAGTTCCTATCATGTGCTTAACCCTCCCTCTAGAGAACCAAGCAATTCATCTAGGGTTAAGCGACAAGGACCCCATATATCTGGTCAATCACAAAGATTGAACGCTTGTGCGCATCCTCATGGGGATTTAACCCGCACACAGTTGAGCTGACTACCCCTCATTGTGTGTGAACCTCCATACATATGGTTGATCACATGGATCAATCCCTAGTGTGCATCCTCATGGGGTAGCTAACCCGCAAACGATTGAGCTAACACTCCTCATTGTGTGTGAACATCCATACATTTGCTTGCAAGACTTTCTTACTGGTAGGAAGTGGCATCATACCCTTTCGGGGTACGTGGTAGCTTCGTAATGAAATCATGATGATGTGCTCCCACTTCCATTCTGGTATATCCAAAGGTTGGATCTTCCGTACGGCTTTGGTGCTCGCCCTTCACTTGTAAACAAGGCATTTACTCACATACTCCACTACGTCACGCTTCATACCCGGCCACCAATAATCTATCTTCATGTCTTCGTACATCTTTGTAGCATCGGGATGAATAAAGTATCTAGTCTTATGAGCTTCGTCCATAATCTTCATGCGTAGATCCCCAAAACGAGGAGTCCACATCTGTCCAAATCGGGTTCTAACACCAAGCGTGTTTTCACCCAATTCCGCAACCAGACCTCTCATTCTTTCAGAGTTAAGATGATCTTCTTTCAATGCTTCATCTTGAAATTCTTTGACTTGCTTCATCACATCAGAGGTCATGATCAACTGATATGCTTTCACCCAAATCGGCTTGGGCCTCTCTTTTCGGCTAAGGGCATCCGCCACCACCTTGGCTTTGCCCGGATGGTAATGGATCTCACAGTGACAATCTTTTATAATCTCCAACCATATCCTTTGACTCATATTTAGGTCCTTCTACTCAAAGAAGTACTTCCAACTCTTGTGGTCAGTGCATATGGTGTACTTTGTACCGTATAGGTAGTGCTTCCAAATCTTTAACGTGAAGACCACAACTGCTAGCTCCAAATCATGTGTAGGGTAATTAACCTCATGAACCTTTAACTGTCAGGATGCATAGACTATAACTTTTACCCTGGGCGTTAACACACACCCTAACCTCAAGTACGAAGCATGAGAATAAACCACCAGATCTTCACTCCCATCGGGTAATGATAGAACGGGAGCTTGAGTCAATCTCGCCTTCAATTCTTCGAACGCCTTCTCTTGAGCTTGACCCCATACAAACTTCACATCTTTCCGGGTCAACTTTGTTAGTGGAGAAGCAATCTTAGAAAAGTCTTGGATGAATCTTCTATAGTAGGCCGCCAAACCCAAGAAACTACGAATATCGGATGGCGTCTTTGGAGACTTCCATTGCATCACCACCTCCACCTTTGCCGGGTCCATCGTAATCCCATCAGGATTCTCCACATGACCCAAGAATTGAACTTGTGCAACCAGAACGCGCACTTGGAGACTTAGCGTACAACTTCTCCCTTCTCAACGTCCTTAAAACCTCCCGAATATGACCAGCATGCTCAATCTCGCTCTTCGAAAAAATCAGGATATCATCAATAAACACAATCACTGATTTATCCACATCGGCCAACACACTCTATAATTCAGGTCCTTAAAAGCAGCTGGTGCATTGGTCAAACCAAAAGACATGACAAGAAACTCGTAATGAGCATTACGCATGCGAAAAGCTGTTTTAGGAATATCCTGCTCCTTCACCTTTAGTTGGTGGTAGCCAGATCAAAGATCTATCCTTGAAAACCAACTCCCACTTGAAGCTGATCAAACAAATCATCAATCCTTGGTAACTGGTACCGATTCTTTATCGTCAACTTATTCAGCTCACAATAGTCAATACATATCCTCATACTACGGTCTTTCTTCTTCACGAATAAGACCGAAGCACCCCATGGAGAGATACTCGGTCTAATACACCCCTTATCAAGCTGCACTTGCAACTGCTCCATCAGCTCTTAAAACATATAAGTACATTAAGTTGAAACAAACGTTGCAGCAGACACATTAAAAACAACATTTTAAGTATAAATGCTTTTGCAAATTAACACAACATTCATTACAAATTTACATTTTTTTCACATTAAAATGCAAAAACATTAACAAAATAATGTCATTCAAATTGCCAAGTAGCTGCACTGCGCCATCCTCAACAATGCTCACCTACCAAGTGGAAAATGCATAAAAGGTCAGCATTGCTGAGTGAGTTCTAGTTTTATAATAAAACATAGTTTGTCTTTCGTTTAAAAATGTTCTTTACTTTCATTCAATCATAATAGATTTTAGAATGTGATCACACATCGTACGCACACATAGGTAATATTTATTATCTTCATCATCGTTCATTTAGTACTTTTATTATCTTTTGTTTTCATCTAGGTCATGTCATGTGCTTAACCCCCCTCTAGAACACCAAGAAATTCATCTAGGATTAAGCAACAAAGACCCCATACATCTGGTCAATCCCAAAGATTGAACTCCTATGCGCATCCTCATGGGGTATTTAACCCGCACACAGTTGAGCTGACGACCCCTTATTGGGTGTGAACCTCGATACATATGTGATGGTTGTGCGGATAGTATATATATATTTTGATTAAGATTCATTGCACAGATTCAGTTTTATTTGAATATTACTAATACTAAACCACAATCACAAAAGGCAGTGTACGTGTCGTGTGGTAATATAGTGGTGGTAAGAACCAAGTATCAATCCGTAGACACACCTAGCCTACTCAACAAACTTCACGTTTGACTATTAGATTTGGTTTTTGTTAAAGAATATGATAAATTGCATTGGAAAGATTTTTAGGATTTAAAAATAAACAATAATAGAAAGGAAATAAACTAAGATTTGAAGCGTTTGTGTTTAAAACCAGGGAATAAAAGTTATCATCCTAATTAGATTCCACTTATGTAACCGTAATGAATTGGTGGTGTGATTTAAAGATATGGATTAATGTAATTATGTTAATGTTTATAAAGATGAGCTGGCGCGATTCCTTGTCTATCCTTCTGCCGTAGTGACTTGATCCTGTCAGGCTGTGTTTTGCTGCTCAGATCAAAGCCCTAGTAATGTAGGTAAATCTTTTGTGACCTATTTGACATACGATTTCTGAAAACATAGCTTAATGTCAAAAAGAGAGTTGATCAGGTTCCTTCCTAACATACCATTAATTTTAGAAACCATAACAATTACTGAAGTTTCCAAACTAATAAAAGGGAACCCGCAAATGATCAGAAAGTTAATATGATATAATTTCTAATAACCATTTCTAGTTCATTAGCCATGGATTTATTATGAATACCGCTTTTGCAAATGAAAGTTAATCATACGGTTTTTCAACTTCGTATGACGATCACAATCACAAACCATAAATTTATAACTTCCAGCTCAAATGTAGATGCTACCCATCAATAGTTTTCCCAAGACCACCATAATATTAAAATAACATTTATCACACCATTAGTTCATCACAAATTACATAAGTTTCATTCGATTAGGATGATAAAAAGAGTTTAGCTCATAATGAGCTTGAACATAACAACATATAACAAATGACCTTGAAGTCTTGATTCCCAAAAGAGTTCTATAGAGTAACTCTCCCACCAAAGCTTGCCAAAAATGGTGAACTTAGGCTACTATTTATAGGCTTTCCGGAGTTTTTAAGCATGGCCTCATGCCTAAAAGGCATGGCCCCGTGCTAGTACAATGCTTACGAAAATTAGTCGGCCCATACATCCAGGATGTGTCGGGCACGGCCCCATGCTAAATGGGGAACAACCCCTTGTTGGAGGTGGGGCACGACCCCGTGCCCATGACCCCGTGTCTACTTATAGGGAACAGTACTTTTGTCCTTGTCAGATGTCCAAACACGGGGTTGTGTTAATTTAGCATGCGGGTGTGTTTCTGGCAAAGCATGGGGCGTGCTTAAAGAGGCGCGACCCCATGCTTGGACTCCAAAGCTCGGATTACTTCAATTTCTTGCTAAATATGCTTCTTTTGTCCATCTTGCCCTTTTAAACACCTAAAAACACAATTTAAGAATTTTAAGTACATTTTCATCATTTTAAGGAAGATATTAAGGAATAATTGATGTGCTTTTGATAGGATTTTTATGTATAATTTGGAGCACATCAAACATCCCCACACTTGAACTTTGCTTGTCCTCAACCAAAAATTACTTAAATGACAAATCCACCAAAACCAAAAGTAAAAAAATTATAACATGTCTTTGGAGAAATAGGCAAGTAAACATTATTTTCATCCAAATATAAATATTCTAAGCACATGTAAAATGATATCCTAGCAAGTAATAGGTTAGTAAAGATGATAATCATGCAAAAATCCACACTTCTCACAAGATGCACTCACACTTGGCTCAATATATGGAGTCATAATCAGGTTAAGTATGACTAATACACTCAATTTCCTAGTATGAATATGTGTGATATCATATGCTTGTTAAGGGATCAAATCTCCACCTACTTAGATATTTACTTGCATAAATCATTAGGTCTTTGATGGGTTGTAATTTGGCTCAGGCTCGGGTAAGGAATATTTGGAAAAAGTGGTTAATTGCTAAAGACGACGGTCTTGGCTTATTTTTCTAACAAAAACTACAAGGAAAGCAATAAAGGTTCCCTATACAATACTTCAAGCTAGAAGGGATATGCTAGCTCGAGGACTCGTTTAAGGTCAGATTGTCAAGACCGTATTTTGCTTTCAAGAATCGTACTTCATCTTTTACCCGAAGATACACAAAACTTTCCTTTCTCAAGGATCGTTTGGCTTGAAGCCTAATAGCACCCAATCGGATTAGTTCTGTGTATTCGTGTTGAGATTCAGTTTGATTCTTTTTGCATTTTCCATTATGAGACCAATTTCCACAATTCGCACATCTTTCATATCTTTTTGCCCGTCTCATTATAGCACTTTTTAAAATTCCACAAAATGACGGAACTTGTTCTTTTTTTCGCCATTTCTTTCTTGCGTCAAACGTAAGATTGAAAATTTTTTCATGGATTTCCGGGGGACGTTCCGGTTTTGCTTGATGAAGGCAACAAAGCAAACTGAAATCAAAAGAATGCATTCCAGTTCTTTAAGGTCTGCGGGTAAAAGACCATTTTTTATAAGCCAAAAACGTGTCTTTAACAAAACGGGTTTTGTTGAAGGCTTTTGGTTAAGTAACTTGGTGGCTCGGGTGATTTAAAGATAAAAACGTTTAAGCTCAACGGGGCTCAGTATGGTTGACGTTCGGGTAAGGAAAATTAAAGACAATGGTTGGGGCTCGAATGGTTAAGGTTTCCTAGTGCCTAACTCATTTTTATGCAACAAATACTAATTAAGGTCTTGAAATGTATACCCAAACCAAGTTCTAATCACATGTATCATATGGCACCCTCAATTAAATCCAGAATGAAAGTAGAATTGCAATTTGCAAAAGTTGTTTAAGGCTCCAAAATAAACTCACATATGGATGGAATTGGGTACAAATGCTTCATTTTACTAGATTAGATTATTGCTTTTAAGGATATCACAAAAAAAACATTTTCAGTTTTATTTGGACGTCATCAATTTACTTCTTTGTTTCCCGAAAACATATATTTATAATTTGGTTTATCAAAAATTTGATATTTGGCTTCTTGTCACAAAAATTACTTGGTACGTGATCTTTTCTTAAAAGTTTTAAATTTGGACCTTTTTAGCAAAGTCAAATGCATTGCTTTTTTAAATTTGGTCCTTTTTTGCAAAGTCAGATGCATTACTCCCATCCCCACACTCAAAATTCACATTGTCCTCAATGTGATTAACATATTCAAGATCGAGAAAGGATAATGAAATAACGCCCCTAAAAATGCTGAATTTCACAATTGTGTTCGGTTGGCCTCGCGTTGTTAGAATTGTTGGTATCACCTGAAATGTCACCAATTTATTAAAAGCGTTAAAGTCCTAAACACACAAAATAAAAAAAATTACATACATTAAAAGATAGATTGGCACAAAACAACTGTGTCGGGTCCCCGAAAATGATACGGTTTTCAAGGGCTTTGTGGAGGAATATCCCCCCACTCATGGTACATTCGGTTCCTATTGTACGTGACATCATTGCTGAGGCCATCGACTCGGGAATGCAGACTTTGGACTCAGTTGAAGGCTTGTTGGACATATTCAAATAATTGCCTTGCATGGTCGTTGGTTGTTTGTATTGACTAGTAAAGGTCTGACATGGTCGGGAATTCCCTTGTACGTGAACTTGAAGATCCAGCTCCGGCTCCTTCTGGCTGTATTGGCATGTCGAGATCCATGATTATTTCTTCGGGGTTCGCCAGATCCACGATTTGTCCCTTCTTATCTATGAATCTTGGCTGCCCATTTGGTAGGCTTGTCACCATGTACATACTTGTGCAAATGCTCAAGTTAATAGTGTCGACATCACTCCTTCAGTTCACTCAGTGTTATAACCATAGCTCTCGTATAAGTTTAAAATCCAGCTTCCTCCAAACATAGGTGTTGGAGCACCTGCAATCGCATTCCTAGTAAAAAAATTACAAAACAAATACCCAATATTACATGGCAACTGATTAACCATACAATATAAAATGAACAAGTCCCTCAAGTTAACAACTCCCTCGCTTTGACCACGAGCTATTATGGAATGACTAAGTAACCGATGAATGTATCGCAGCAGCGGGTCTCGTATCTGACAGCTTTTTGTTTTCCTCGAGTTGAACCCTCTGGTTCCAATCCGTTCCCAAAATGCTTTCCTCATTGCACCACTTTCCGCGTCTTTACTTTCCTTGTCCGAGAAGGTATGGTACGCCGGCATTCCGGATATTGCTTCCTCCTCCATTTCTTGTTCCGTGTAGATCCCGAGATAGACCCCGAACAAGGCAATGGATGTTTTGTGCCAATGTCCAGCCAGTCTGAATGAAACTGCATTATTATCCCAAGGATCAGAGTCTTTCATGCTAAATTTGAAAGATGCTAAAAACTCAAGAGTTAGTTCATAAACGGAAGGTCTATTTGGTGAGAATAAACGCTTCCATTGGACACTCAATAATGTATTGTATCTTTCTAGCTGTTCGACTGCCGCTAGTGTTTCTTCATCTACTTGTAGGTGGGATCTTTCCTCATTGCACCACTTTCCGCGTCTTTACTTTCCTTGTCCGAGAAGGTATGGTACGCCGACATTCCGAATATTGCTTCCTCCTCCATTTCTTTTTCCGTGTAGATCCCGAGATAGACCCCGAACAAGGCAATGGATGTTTTGTGCCAATGTCCAGCCAGTCTGAATGAAACTGCATATTATCCCAAGGATCAGAGTCTTTCATGCTAAATTGAAAGATGCTAAAAATTCAAGAGTTAGTTCATAAACGGAAGGTCTATTTGGTGAGAATAAACGCTTCCATTGGACACTCAATAATGTATTGTATCTTTCTAGCTGTCCGACTGCCGCTAGTGTTTCTTCATCTGCTTGTAGGTGGGATCTTTCGACCCTTTGTAGTAGTCTTTGAAGTCTATCATGACACCATCTCTCGCGGCTCCCTTCAAAACGTAAGTAGGGATGATTCATGATCCTGAAATTTCAAAAATAAGTTAATCTATACAAAACAAATATCTTGAATAGTTTCATGATGGTAGTGAGAACCATGTGTTTTTAAAGACATAACATCATAATGATTCAACTCACGTTCAAAAATAGTTGAGAATTTATCGTCCAAGGAAAAAATGTTGAACATGGGGGTTCGTTTTGTGAAACGTGGAGGTGCGGTTAACATGATAAAGCATGGAATCTTGACTCGAGCATGTGTGGTTGTGTTTGTAAATCATTTATTAAGCCTAAGTTTAACATTTTCTTGCTTTAAAAATCAAAGATTGTACATTTAACATTTTAATCATTTGTTAATATTTCAAGATACCCAAAAATATATTTTATGTTTAATACCACTTGGGAACTCTTGAACATGATTAACAAATATTTCACCATGAATTATGAAGATAATCTTGTTAATAATAAAAGAAAACAAACTAATTAACTGACTAAACAAACTAATAACTAACGAAACATACTAATTAACACTAATCAGTTACAAGAACAAACATGAACAAGTAGGTTGAAAGCATTCATCCTTCCATAAAATGTTAAGAACATGTCTTTACACATAATTGCTAGGATTTCGGTTGTTTAGAGACCTAATCACCTAACTACATGTAAATGAATTTCATAATTAAAGGAATTAGTATACTAACCTTTTGATCAAACACTCTTAAAAGAACTCTTGAAAAGATGAAAGAAAAATGGAAAACAAGATGAAAATAAAAGTGGATATGACTTTGCAGGCAATTGTGGTCGGTATTTATCATGCAAAATTGAAGAGGAACAAGACAAAAGGCTGAAATATGTCAGCTTGTGTCATTTTCTGTTGAACACGGGGGCGTGCGTCCTTAAGCACGGGGCCGTGTTCATGTGTTGTTGGTTGGTTTTAGTCTTTTGTTGTTCCGTTTTTAGTATCGCGCATTATGTAATTTTCCCGGTTAAGTTTTATCACTTCCAAATCATCAGGAAAGATACTCAAGCAAAAAAGAAAATTACATTTCCTAACTTCCTACGGTTACATGATACGTTAAAAGCTGAGAATCTGAAACAGCAAAACCAAACTCTTTAACGCACAACAACGCACTTAGCACATCACGAAATGCTTCTAAAATAAACCTCCACACATTTCGTGTGGAAGGTTTGGGATGGGATAGTGAGAAGTGCGGTTGCTCAATTCCGCAAGCTGCCGGTTAATGGAAATGAGTTCCTCGCTCATCTGTTGAACTTTTTGGATAAGTTCAGCTAAGCGTTGGGATGCAGCGAGGTTCATTTCAGTCAGTTGCTTGGTTAGTTCATGCAGCTTGAAGAAATATTCTTGAGTCGTTGGTTCTCGTGTTTCAGAATGCGGTTTCTTCGCAGGATTCCAGTTGGAACTTCCATGACTTGATTCTTTCATTTTTCATATGATGTTAACATGAGTGAGTGTGACGAAAGAATGAAACAAGTGAGATATTTATATACAGGTCGTGGAAAGTGAACACGGGGGCATACTTGGCTACGCACGGCCCCGTGCTTGTCAGAATTCGTCTTAAATTCAACGTGTAATGATCCAGAGTCGTCAGTGGAGATCGTGGAAACAAATTTGTCAGATACACGGGGGCATGCTTGATGAGGCATGGCCCCGTTCTTGTGCTTGTGAGATCCTAAAAATTGTTAAAAAGTAAGAAAAATTTATGTATAGGTGCCGCGTTTAAGTTTCGGGTCTTCGGCAAGACCCTTCCCCACACTTAGTTTTCGACAGGGTGAAGGTGTAATTCCTCCGAGGGAATTTTGGTTGGTCCATCGTTATACGGTTTCAAACAATGACCATTTACTTTGAAACTTAAACCTTTGTGGTTATAAATTTCAATAGCACCATTCAGAAACACGTTTTTGATCGTATAAGGTCCAGACCAACGTGATTTCAGTTTTCCGGGAAACAAACGTAAACAAGAGTTATACAGTATGACACGTTCTCCTACATGAAATCGTTTTGTGTTTTTTAATCGAGCGTCGTGGAATGTCCTTGTCTTTTCTTTGTAAACCCTAGGGTATTCGTACGCTTGTTCTCTCAATTCCTCCAATTCGTGAATTTGTAGGAATCGATTCTTTCCTGCAAGGTCTTGGTCCAGGTTTGTTGCTTTAAGTGCCCAAAAGCCTTGTTCTCTTGTTCCACATGTAGATGACACGACTTCCCATAAACTAGCTTAAACGGTGTTGTGCCGATGGGAGTCTTATAGGTTGTTCGAAATGCCCATAATGCATCATCTAACTTGATAGACCAGTCCTTGTTGTTTTGACCTACAGTTTCCTCAAGGATTCGTTTGATGCCTTGGTTAGTGACTTCAGCTTGCCCATTTGCTTGTGGATGGTAAGCAGTTGTAAAGCGACAATGAACTCCATAACGTGCCATTGCTCGTTCGAGCTGATTGTTACAGAAATGAGTTCCTCGGTCACTAATTATAGCTTTGGGGGCACCGAAACGAGAAAATAGTTTTTAAGAAATTTGACAATGTTTCTGGCATCATTAGTAGGTAGGGCTTGAGCTTCAGCCCATTTGGAGACGTAATCAACTGCTACCAAGATGTAACGATTGCCAATGACACCGGGAATGGCCCCATGAAATCAATAACCCATACATCAAATATCTCGCATACTTGAACTGGTTTCTGAGGTATCTCATCCCGTGTTCAGATATTGGTTGCCCTTTGACATGCATCACAGGTGCATACCATGTTGTGAGCATCTTTGAATATCGTGGGCCAGTAAAATCTAGAGTCAAATACTTTTTTGGTTGTTAAGGTTGCTCCATGGTGTCCTCCGATGGGTCCTTCATGACAGTGCCTTAGAATTTGTTCTGCTTCTCTTCCATATACCCATCTTCGAATGAGTTGGTCTACATCGATTCTGAAGAGATACGGGCTTCCCAATAGTAATGTTTGATATGAGTAAAGAAATTCTTCTTTTGCTAATAAGTCATTCCTTTGAGAAGAATTTCGCTTGCTAAGTAATTTGCAAAATCGACAAACCAAGGATGTTCATTGATTGAGGATTGAATGTGCATAAGGAATTCGTGAGGAAAGTTGTCGTTTATTATGGCTTCCTCAGTTTGTGAAGGACTTGAATCCTCAAGACGCGAGAGATGATCAGCCGCTAGATTTTCTGCTCCTTTTTTATCACGAATTTTGATGTCAAATTCTTGAAGTAGAAGGATCCAACAATCATTTTTGTCTTTGCATCTTGTTTGTTGAACAAATAACGACGGACTGCATGATTGGTGTAAAAAATTGTTTTTGAAGGGATGAGATACAAGCGGAATTCGTCAAATACGAAAACTACCGCAAGAAGTTCTTTTTTGGTGGTGGTGTTGTTTTCTTGTGCGTCGTTTAGGGTTTTGCTCGCATAATGAATTGGGTGAAATTGCTTGTCTTTCCTTTGTCCTAATACGGCTCCTACCGCGAAATCGCTTGCGTCGCACATGAGTTCAAATGGTAGCGTCCAATCTGGGGAAACCATGATTGGAGCGGTTACCAGCCTCTCTTTAAGCAATTTGAATGCACTAATGCATTCGCCAGAAAATACGAATTGAGCGTCTTTCTTGAGAAGTTAAGTCATTGGTCGAGCGATTTTTGAGAAATCTTTGATGAAACGATGGTAGAATCCTGCATGACCTAGGAAACTTCTGATATCTTTCATGGTTGTGGGATGTGGAAGTTTAGAAACAATGTCTACTTTGGCTTGATCGAATTCAAGCCCTGCTCGAGAGATTTTGTGTCCTAACACTATTCCTTCCGTAACCATGTAGTGGCACTTTTCCCAGTTTAAAACAAGGTTAGAATCTTCACATCTAACCAGTATCTTTTCCAGATTTTCAAGACATTGCTCAAATGAGTTTCCAAAGATGGAGAAATCATCCATGAAAACTTCTATTGAGTGTTCAATCATGTCATGAAAAATTGCTACCATGCATCTTTGAAATGTAGAAGGAGCATTACACAATGCAAAGGGCATTCATCGATAAGCAAATGTGCCATATGGATAGGTGAATGTTGTCTTCTCATGATCTTCGGGAGCAATAGGGATTTGAAAATAACTTGAGAAACCATCCAGGAAACAATAGAACATTTTTCTGGATAATCGCTCAAGCATTTGGTCAATGAAAGGAAGAGGGAAGTGATCTTTCCTTGTGGCGTCATTGAGTGTGCGATAGTCTATGCAAACACTCCATCTGGTAACCGTATGATTGGGAATAAGCTCATTCTTCTCGTTAGTTACAACAATCATTCCTCCTTTCTTTGGAACAACTTGGACGACACTAACCCAAGGTGAATCAGAAATAGGTTAAATCAAACCGCATCTAGCAGTTTGATTACTTCTTTCTTCACCACCTCTTGCATGCTTAGGTTTAAACGTCTTTGAGGTTGAATGACGGACTTGAAGTTCTCCTCCACCAATATTTTATGAGTGCAAAAGGATGGATTGATTCCCTTGATGTCCATGATTTTCCATGCAATTGTTTGTTTGTGTGCCTTAAGCACATTGAGCAACTTGTTTTTCTCATCAATTGATAAGGTGGATGAGATTATGACAGGAAGTTGAGATGTGTTTTCAAGAAAAGCGTATTCGAGATGAGATGGAAGTTCTTTGAGCACTAAAACTGGAGGGTCTTCTATAGAAGGTTTGGCTTTTGGTTCTAGGTCTTCCTCAACGATCTCAAATGCTTCTTGATGAAATGATGTTTCATCAACTTCAAGTTCTTGAATGATTTGGTTCTCACAAATGGGCTCAGTGATTTGGACTTCTATTAATTGAGTGTTGCAAGCTTCATTTTGAAGAGTTTTCTCCAAATGACAGCTTATGATCGTATCGCAAGCATCAACATAATAGAGTGAGTCATCATGATGTTGAGGGTGTTCCTTGGATTGGCCTATATCAAAAGTTACTTCCTCCTCGTCTACTCTAAGTGTGAGTTTGCCTGTAGAAACATCAATAAGGGCTCGAGCAGTCGCTAAGAAAGGTCGACCAAGGATAAGTGGAACATTTTTGTCTTCATGCATGTCAAGGATCACAAACTCAAATGCCAAATTTAACTAAGAGATTTTCAATGATGCCCCTCGGATATTTGATAGAACGATGAGCTAACTGGATGCTCATACGGGTAGGTCTAGGTTGACCTAGGTTAAATTTTTCAAAAACCGCATAAGGCATAAGTTTAGTACTTGCACCTAAATCAGCTAACGCATTACTGACAGAAAGATTTCCTATTAGGCAAGGTATGGTGAAACTTCTTGGATTAGTCATCTTTTGAGGTAGTTTGTTTTGAAGAACTGCAGAGCATTCCTCATTCAAAACTACGTGTGATAACTCTTCCATATTCTTTTTATTTGACAAGACACCTTTTAGAAACTTAGCGTAGTTTGGCATTTGTGCTAAGGCCTCCACCAAGAGCAGATTGATGTGGAGTTTCTTGAACAACCCAAGCGATTTGCCGTATGTGCCTCCATTCTTTGTTTTTTCAAACGACCTGGATATGGAGGTGGTGGAAAATAAGGTGTGATGGAACATATTTCTTGGCTAGTTGTTCAATAACAACAGGTTGTTTTTGCTTATCACTCGCATTACTTGGAGTTTCAGTTTCTACCTCTTCAAGGATGGGTTGTAATGTGGGTGCATCACCTTGAATGGTTTTGCCACTCCTGGTGGTGATGGCTTTGACTTGAGCATTAAGGTTTGTTACAGTGTTTGTTAGGCAAAGCTCCTTGAGGTCTTTTAGATAGCTGTTGTGCTATTTGACCTACTTGGTGCTCCATGGTTTGCAATGATACTTTGTTGCTTTTGATGCCAGCTTCCTTTCTTTAGAACCTCTCCTCATTTCTTCGATCAGATTTCTGGATGTACTCATATGTGGCTTTTGGGGTTAACAACAACTGCTGCAATATATCTTCCATTGATGATGCTCCACGGTCTTGGTTACTACTGCTTGGACCTTGGTATGGTGATTTCTGTTGTTAGTAAGGTGGCCTTCGGTTGAATCCAGATGATTGTTGGTTATTACCAGCATCTTTGTAATTCGAGTTGCTTCTCCAATTTGAGTTGTTGTTGTATGAGTTGTTTGGGCCTCCTACGTAGTCAACATCTTCAACCATCACAATGCCTTGTGGGCATTCGTTGGTCTTGTGTGAATTTCCACATGTGTTGCATCGTGTTGGAGTTTTCCTTAGCTCGCTTTGCAATTGTTCGAATTTTTTGGTTAGAGCTTCTAATTGGGCTGCAATTAGGGTTTCCGAGTCTATTTGATGAATACATTAGAACTAGGTTTGGTTCTTAAGGGATTGTAAGCAAAGATCTTCTTAGCTGTTCTTTCTAAGGCTTGGTATGCTTATGTTGGCATGACACTTCCAAAATCTCCTCCCGCACTTTGGTCTACCGCTTGCTTGTGGGCTCCGCTGATTGCATCATAAAAGGTTTGACACTGCAACCACATATCAAGTCCGTGATGTGGGAATCTCCGAAGGTGACTTTTATATCTCTCCCATGCTAGGTGTAATGATTCATCGTCGTCTTGGTGAAAACTTGTGATGCTGCTTCTTAGTTTGGCAGTGCGATCGGGTGGAAAGTATTTCAAAAGGAATTGTTCAGCCATTTCCGCCCATTTGGTGAGGGAACCAGGCGGAAGTGAATCAAGCCAATCGATGGCTCGGCCTCGAAGTGAAAATGGAAAAAGTCTTAGTTTAATGGCGTTGTCTGAAAAGTTATTGATTTTGAAGGTAGCACAGATACGAAGGAATCGTGATATGTGAGCATTAGGATCTTCATCTTGTAACCCATGGAACTGAACAGAATTTTCTTCGAGGTGGTTAATACTAGACTTAATCTCAATGTTGTTGACCGCCATTGCTGGTTAGACAACACTAGACTCATAACCATCTATTGACGGTGTGGCATAGTGTGTCATCTTCATTTCCTCGTCTTTGTTAGCCATGTCTTCTTCGGATGGTGTATCTTCCAAAATGTCTTCTGCAATGACTGGTGCTGCATGTTGTGATCTTTTGCGCAATCTTTGATAGAATAAATTCAGAACTAGATGAGTCGCACATACACTAACTTAAAGAAGCATAAACTAACTAAGCCTTAAAATGAATCAGGCAAAAGTAACTAAACTAACTAGAGCAAACTACCTAAAAATAAAAATGAAGTTTAAACAAAATATATTAACAAGTTATATACTAGATAGTCAAAAATTTAGTTTGTCTTTCAAACTGCCGTGTGTCCCCGGCAACGGCGCCAAAAACTTGATGGTTGTGTGGATAGTATATATATTTTGATAAATATTTATTGCACAAATTCAGTTTTAATTGATTATTACTAATACTAAACCACACACACAAAAGGCAGTGTACCTGTCGTGTGGTAATATAATGTTGGTAAGAACCGAGTACCAATCCGTGGACACACCTAGCCTACTCAACAAACTTGACGTTTGACTATCAGATTTGGTTTTTGTTAAAGAAAATGATAATTTGCATTGGAAAGATTTGTAGGATTTAAAAATAAACAATAATAGAAAGGAAGTAAACTAAGATTGGAAGCGTTTGGGTTTAAAACCAGGGAATAAAAGTTATCATCCTAATTAGATTCCACTTATGTAACCGTGATGAATTGGTGGTGTGATTTAAAGATATGGATTAATGTAATTATGTTAATGTTTATAAAGATGAACTGGCGCGATTTCTCGTCTATCCTGCTGCCGTAGTGACTTGATCCTATCAGGCTGCGTTTTACTGCTCAGATCAAAGCCCTAGTAATAGGTAAATCTCTTGTGACCTATTTGACATATGATTTCTGAAAACATAACTTAATGTTAAAAAAGAGTTGATCAAGTTCCTTCCTAACATACCATTAATTTTAGAAAACCATAACAGTTATTGAAGTTTCCAAACTAATAAAAGGGAACCTGCAAAGATCAGAAAGTTAAAATGATATGATTTCTAATAACCATTTCTAGTTCACTAGCCATGGATTTATTATGAAGACCGGTTTCGCGAATGAAAGTTAATCATACAGTTTTTCAACTTCGTATGGCAATCACAATCACAAACCATAAATTTATAACTTCTCGTTCAAATGTAGATGCTACCCATCAATAGTTTTCCCAATACCACCATAATATTAACATAATATTTATCACACCATTAGTTCATCACAAATTACATAAGTTTCATCCGATTAGGATGATAAAAAGAGTTTAGCTCATAATGAGCTTGAACATAACAACATATAACAAAGAAGGTAGATATGTAATCATCGGTGAAATGGAACAATCAAACCGATAATCCACAATGGATGTCGTTTAGACGATCCTGAGCTTCTTCCAAGTGTTGTATGCACCTCCCGAGCCTCCAAATGACCTTGAAGTCTTGATTCCCGAGAGAGTTCTGCAGAGTAACTCGCCCACCAAAGCTTGCCAAAAATGGTGAACCTAGGATCCTATTTATAGGCTTTCCGGAGTGTTTAAGCACGACCCCGTGCTAGTACAGTGCTTACGAAAGTTCGTCGGCTCGTACATGCAGGTTGTGTCGGGCACGACCCCGTGCTAAATGGGGCACAACCCCATGTTGGAGGTGGGGCACGGCCCCGTGACTTATGTGGCACGGCCCCGTGTCTACTTGTAGGGAACAGTACTTTTGTCCTTATCAGATGTCCAAACACGGGGGTGTGTTAATTTAGGATGGAGGTGTGTTTCTCGCAAATCATGGGGGCGTGCTTAAAGAGGCACGACCCCATGCTTGGACTCCAAAGCGCGGATTACTTTAATTTCTTGCTAAATATGCTTCTTTTGTCCATCTTGCCCTTTTAAACACCTCAAAACACAATTTAAGACTTTTAAGTACATTTTCATCATTTTAAGGAAGATATTAAGGAATAATTGATGTGCTTTTGATAGGATTTTTATGTATAATTTTGAGCACATCAAGATGCGTGATCACATGGATCAAGCCCCAGTGTGCATCCTTATGGGGTAGGTAACCCGCACACGGTTGAGCTAGCACTTTTCATTGCGTGTGAACCTCCATAAGTTTGCTTGCAAGACTTTCTTCCGTTCCTTCGTTCAATAATGCGTGCATTCTTCATTTCATTCCTCTTTTCATTATCTTCCCATTTATGTTACATAACACTTTCTATTTCATTCATTAACACTCAACGCAAAGCCAAGGGAAAATATTCATACATAATAAGGAACATAACATACACAGTCAACATCATACAGGGCATCATACATATAACATACATCATACATACCATTATGTATAAGCATCAAACATTCATCATAACATGCCCACCCTAACATCTATGGCCTCAAAAGTCAATTTATATAGCCCCCAAGAACCTCCCTAGTCAAAGCCTACATTCATCTTTTTTTTTCAGAAAGTCAGAAAACATTCTAAGTGTTCATCCGTATTTGTCTTTTGTTCATTTGCGTTTACTATAGTTCATCCACATTTGTCTTTCTTTCATCCGCATTTTCTATAGTTCATCCGTATTTCTTTTACTTCTTCCGCATTTCCTTTACTTCTTCTGCATTTCCCAGTACTCATCCTCATTTCTCTTACTCAGTGGTAAATATTCATCTGCATTAACTGTTCATTCACATTGGCTTTCCATTACTCATCCACATTACGTACTTAATGGTTAATGCTCATCCGCATTAACTGTTCATCCGCATTAGCTTTCTATTACTCATCCGCGTTGACTTACTTAATGGCTAATGCTCATTCGCATTAACTGTTCATCCACATTGGCTTCCAATACTCATCTGCATTACGTACTACATACTTAGGCAGATTCTAAAACTTAAACATATGAGTCCTAAACATCAGATCTTAGTTCCCAATCACCATCTCTCATGATCGAAGGTTATATCTTACCTTCTAAGCCTTAGAAACACAACCGTAATATAAACAAGCATGAACATAGCCCAACATCACATCATAACATCAACATGCACTGAGTCATACATACAGGTTAAAAACCTAGTTTATAAAAACATACGTTCATGCATTTCCAGCCATAAAATTAGTTAATAACTAGTAAAAGAGGGATTCTAGAACTCACCTTTCCAGCTCTTGAGTATGGCTTCTTCCAAACTCGTTTGAAATTGAGTTCAACTGCCTAGAAACCCACTAAAAACATACACGAACACATACAAACACACATAAGCACAAACCCGAGGATATGACTAGTTAAGAACATCATAAACACACAAATTCTTACCTTAAATTTGATTTCTGCTTCTTGTTCTTCAAAATCCGAGAGTTTCAACTCCTTTTTTCTCTCTCTCTACCAAGATTCGAATGAAAAATGTGTGGTGTGACCATTTAGGCGGCTATACCACCTTTATCACCATCTTTTAAACTTTTTGTCATTTTTGTCACTTTTAACCCCTAGACTTGGGATTTATTTCATTTCTTCATTTTTCTTCACTTTGCTCTTCTTTCTTTGTCTTTTATAAATAACCTGATGTTACATCAACCCACTGTCCATTTGAGGGTCAGGGCATATCGTTCTTCTTAGTGTTCTCAGTACCAAACACTGGACTTGACTTTCCTTTCCATAAGCCAGTTTTGTGTAAGGCCTATTTGTGATAAACAGATGACTAGCTTACGGTTTGAACTTTAGGTTCATTACTCCTTTTTGGTGGAGTAATAGAACTCATTTTTGAAGAAATTGTTTAGTATCATAAAGTTCAATTTTCTTTCTTGGTGTCTGATAATCAGGACAATTAGAAGTGATGTGTCCTCTCTTTCCATAATTGTAGCATGATCTACCTTCTACTTGTTGGGAAAATTGTCTCTGTTGGGAAGTGTGTGATACAGGTGTGACTTTAGTCTACTTAAGTTTGGACACTTCTTGTTTAGATGTTTTAGCTTTGTAACAAAATTCATTGTTTGAACGTTTTTAACATCTTTAGCCTTTTGTTTATTTGGACTGTGACGTGGAGCATGTGGATGGTTAACTGGTTTGGACATTTTGGGTTGAGAAATAGACAATTTTGAACCTGACTTTACATTAACCTTTTTAAATTGTTCATCCAATTTCACAATAGGCATCTTACCTTTAGATTTTAAATTGTTACCCATGGAATCTGGACCACTAACTAGAGGAGTTGTTGGTCCATTGATCGTATAATAGTGCAAATAAGATGAAGAATAGTTCAATATCCAATAAACTAACTAAACAACATGAAGAAAGATGATTGAACACAATAATAACCCATTCATGATAAGACAACGAACATCAATAATCAATAACATAAAGCACAATGATAATTCTTTGTAATAACTGCTTTGAAATGGTAACTTGCAACAGTGATAATCGATTAGGGTTTTGCAAGCTTACCCAACAATGAAAAGATCAATTCTATATAAAGCAGTCATAGTTTTGCCCTACAAAAATAGTAGTTTCGCAAAGCTAACTAATCAGCTGATTGTGAGCAAAACTATAGTTTCGCTCATAGTTTCGCTGGACGGCAATATTACATAAAACTAAATACATACAAAAAGAAACTAACAAAAGACCTATTACAATCAAAAGTAAATAATCTAAACTAAGGTGAGTCTAACCTATACATGATTTTCAGGAGTGGTCACCACATGATCCTTACTTGGATTGTTATTTACTGGTCTACATTTAGTATTTAACATGATCTCATGTGGTGCTCGAATCACTTTATAACCCAACCCCTCCCCGTTATTTCGTTCTTTCACTGTGTTGAACTATGTGAGATGAACTAGTCCAACTATGTTGTTTTTGTTTTAATGAGTTGACTTTGACTTCTTAAACTGCTTTTTCTTTCTTAGTTTCTTCCAGGGAGTTTAAGTAGAACTTTATATCATTGTCTTGATAAAAAGCAACAACCTCGGTTTCCCTTAGTTGTTTATTTAAACGTTCTATTTTCTCTTTATAACTATGCTCATTTTGTTTTAAAAATACGATTTGCTTCTATGCACAGTTGTAAATCATTCACTAAGCTATCATTGTGGTATAATAACCTAGCAAGCTTAAGATCAATGCTTTCTCTAAATTTATTACATTCATTACAAGCATGATTTTGAAAGAGTTGGTATTTTGTACTTACTTGTGAAGATTCGGTTTTATCATCCATCAACACAGAGTTTGACTTTTCGGACGCTGGAGATTCTGAACATGTCATTCTGAGATCCTTTTCAATCAAGTGACTGACCACATTCATAGTATCTTCATTATCTGACATCACTAGTTCAATTGCGATTTCACCTTCACTTGCAGAGTCATCATCCAAACCCTTTGACATGGGCAATGTTCGACTCACCTGGAGACACAAAGCTGAAGGTCCAATCTTGTCCTTCGTCACCTTGAGTAGTCAAGGCCTTTGTCTCTTTTCTTGACGAGGTAGCTCCACTCATCGGTTTGTCTTGATGGTTAAAAGATGAGAATGGATTCCCGTTACCTATCTTCTTGGGCTTTACACATTGGCGTTTGATATGCCCCTTTTCTCCATACTTAAAACAGGTAACTTTTGTTTTGTCAAAACCAATGGTAGTATCTTTTATGGCTACCGAGTTCTATCCAGTCTTCTTTACAAATTTTTCTCTCTTTTGACAACACTCGCCAAAGCCCACATAATATCCATTCTTTCTAGTTCATATTCATCCACCTGCTTGTAGTCTTCATCGACCAGATGGCAATTTCAACTTTTCCCGGAAACTAGACCATCATAAGAATGAACAACTACTGATAGAAGGTCCATATGCTCCTTTGCAACCTCCACAGTAATATTTCCGAGATTCTCGGTGTTCAACATAGTACCATTTGCTTCAGGTGTGATATATTGGGTACTAGATGACCCTGACGTTTCAGATCCTGAAGCTATGGTTTAAGAAGGAGCGGTTGAACTAGACACAAACGATGTTTGAAGAGGCGCTCCTGAACTTGTTGGAGTGGGAGAGGAGTTATAAAGTGAAGGATTATGGTCATAGGATCCTTTCTGTGACCTGCACTTCATCCTCAGTTCCTCCTCCCTCAATTTCAGGATGAAGTTGTTTATGTCTAATTTTGCCAGTATATTGTTCTATCTCAAGTTAGACACAAATGAGTCCCATTTCTCAGACAAACCTTTGACAAAGCTTGACACTTTGTCTTCCATTGACGTTGTGAACCCATGAGTGTGCAGCTCACTCATTAGATGGTAGAACCTATCTATAACATCATCTAAGCTTTCGTTCCCCATTGGAGAGAAGTTATCAAACTCCTTCTTTAGAGCCTTTTCCATTAAAGCTTTCAACGTTGCATTCCCTTCGTATCGTTTCTCCAAAGCTTCCCATAACTTCTTTGCCTGTTTGTTCTCAGAAAACTGATGGAATATGTCTTTTGGTATTGACTGAGTCAACAGGGCACACACCTTCTTTTCAGCATTGTACTTCGCCTTTTGGCTATCAATCATACCTCCCAAGGTTAATTTAACACCATCAACACCAACCGGCATACTATAACCTATCTCAATAGATTCCCAAAGGTTAGGATCAACTCCATTACGATAGATCTCGAATCGCTACTTCCATTGTGGGTAATCATCTAACGTTATAAGTTTAGGTTTTTTATTGTGATTCCCTATTTCATTTTCCAGAAGTAAAAGGTTCTGGATACATGAGTCTCTACCGGCAGGAAACGTAGAGAACTGATCTTCCATCTCTTTAACTTTGAACTTTAGAATTCAACTGATTCACTTGTGCGATTGGACAAATGCGAACGAGTCAATCATGCGATTGGACATATGTGGATGAGTCAATCGTATGATTGGACAAATGCGGATGAGTTAATCATGCGACTGGAAAAATGCAGATGGCCAATGCGGATGACTCAATCGTTCGAATGAAGTGTGCGAATGAATTCAATCATGCGATTGGATTCAGTCATACGTATGGAGTGTGCGATTGGAGAAAGGCAAATGGGGCGGTTCAGTCATACGAATGAGTAAGCGACTGAGTTCATTTGTGTGAATGGGGTGTGCGATTGAGTTCAGTCGTGCGATTGAGCCAATCGTGCGACTGAAGGCTGCTGTTTTTGCAAAATCAAAGGTTTTTGACACTTTGACGCAAAAACACGATTTTTCAAGAACCCTAATTTGTCGTATGCCGAAAAACGTAAACATTGAGACCTGGAGACGTCGAAAACACTATTTTACTCAATGAATGTGACTCTTTTGAATGAAAAACATGATTTTTGAACCGAAACTAATCGAATCACACGCAAAATCAAGAGCTAAAGCTCTGATACCACTTGTTAGGACGGTGTACGTACGGAGTACTAACTGATAATGCATGAAACAAGATCAAATAGTATGGAATCCTATTTGATTGACGATCCAATTAGTGAGAACGTAGTTTAGATCCATCCAACGATTAAAGAAATGTTAAGAACGATAAGAATAAGATCAACTGCGAACTATGAAGTTGGAACAGGCTTTCTGGAGTCTTTGGATGGCTAGGGTAAGAATATGTGTCGAAATTATTCAAGTGTTCCGTTTTTCCATGAATTAGGTGGTAATTATAGGTTAGGGTTTTTCAATCGTACGACTGAACCATTAGCATGGTTCAGTTGTGCGACTGAATCATGCGATTTATTCATACGCAAGACTGAAGGTAAGGTCGTGTGACTGAGTCAATCTTATGTCTCAATCGTGCGACTCATCCAGTCCACTGGTTCAGTCGTGCAACTGATCATTAGCATGACGTATTCATGTGTATGGTCCATTAGCATGACGTATTCATGTGTATGGTCCATTAGCATGGTCCATTCGCATGAACACTTCATATGATTAAGATTGAACACATTTCTCAATCATTATTGACTAAGAACTATGCACAATAACCTCAAACCTATATAGTTAGTTCAATATACTTTATCCACATATTACACAATGAATCATTAAATATTATAAGCATCAATCAAATATTGTATTTCATTCAACTCATTCATTATATGGGTGTAAGACATGAAAAACATTTATATTAAGCTCCTAAACTAGGTACATATGTATCAACAGTGCACGAAGCTGGTTACTGGGCTTGAGGTCTATCATAGACCTTGAATATTATTCACGAAGCTGACTTAAGTACCTAGGGCAAGTACACTAATCACTTATCTTTTCTCTTTCATTCCGGACCAATGCCATATGCTGTACCCCAAACATTTTGCACCAAGCTGGTTACTGGGCCTGAGGTCTATCATAGATCTCGAACATTATGCATGAAGCTAACTCTAGTACCAGGGGCAAGCATCAAGGATCCCATACATATGGTTAATCACAAAGATTAGACCACAGTTTGCATCCTTCCAGGGTATCTAACCCGCACATAGTTGAGCTAACACCCTTCATTGGTGTGAACCTCCATACTTTGCTTGCAAGACTTTTTTACTTTCATTCATTCAATAATGCATGCATTCATTCATTATGTTCCTCTTTTTACTAACTTCCACTTTATGTTACATAATACTTTTCATTTCATTCATAAACATTCAACGTAAATCCAGGGAAAATAAACATACATAACACGGAACATAATGTTGATACATGTGTACCTAGTTTAGGAACTTAAGGTAAAATGCCTTTCATGTCTTACATATATTTAACTGATTGGGTATGAATGGAATGGAATTTGTGGTTGATGTTTATAATGTTTAATATTTCATTGTTTATTATGTGAAAATGCATATTGAACTAACTATATAGGTTGTGGTTGTTTACATAGTTCTTAGTCAATAATGATTGAGAACATGTTATACTTAATCGTGTGAAGTTCTCATGCGAATGGACCATGCTAATTGACCATACGCATGAATACTTCATGCTAATGGACTAGTTGCATGACTGAACTAGAAGACTGGATCAGTCGCACGACCTTCAGTCGTGCGAATGGATCAACCGCATGCTTTAGTTGCACGACTGAACCATGATAATGATTCAGTCGCACGATTAGAAGACCCTAACATATAAATACCACCTAATTCAAGGAAAAACGTAATATTTTGAATCCCTATGCACACAATCGTACCCTAGCCATCCAGAGACCCAAGAACCTATTCCAAGTTCATATATCATAGTTAATAATCTTACAATAGTTCTTAATATTTTGATTCATTCTTAGATCGATTATTCTAGTGTTATCACTGATTGTGTTAGATCTGGGACTTATAGTTCTAGATCAATTTGTATAGGCTTAGAACTTTAATCAATTCTTGTAATAAATATTTGTAATTGCATTTATTATGCATGTGTTTATTAGTATATCTAACCCATAATTTGTGTATGGATATTGCGGTACAATCATTAGTCGTGGTCAATTTATGAATTGACCGAGTGTAAGAAAACATCTACGGATGAACATTTTGTTCTTCCGTAGATATGTTTCATACAAGTAACATTACTCCAAAGATTTCTTGCCGGAGAACAACCAGAACTGAAGAACAAGTTTGCTTCGGAAGTACAAGTTTTCTACTGAAGACCAAGATTCCTACGAAAGACCAAAACATATACGGAAGAGCAAACTTCAGGAAAACAAAACTCTACGAAAGACCTATTCCCGCGATGTCAAACACTTGTATAATTCAAGTGTTACAAAGTCAAACCAGTCAACAGGCAGTTTATGCGAATCCCAATAAATCCGATGATCCTTAACTGACACAACAATCAAATCCCAAGTGATCCGTTCTTCCTATAACAGAAACATCATTGTCTATATTTGGATCCTAGAGTTGATTCAAGCACGGTTTGTTTTAGACGATTGATTGACACCATCATTCATATCAACACTTGTTGGACCAAAAGAACCATGAGCCAAGATCAAAAACCTCTAAGTCCCCACGGTATCACAACAACTGCTGAAAGCCTCATCAGTAGTTTGACAAGTGCTGAAGACTTCAACAGCTGAAGATCAAGTGCTGAAGACCTTAACAGCTGAAGAACCAAAGTGCTGAAGTACAACAGCTGAAGAACACAAGTGCTGAAGCTGAAAGACCAAAGTACTGAAGTACAACAGCTGAAGAGTTCACAAGTGCTGAAGATCAACAACTGATGTACAAAGTCTGAAGACAAAGACTGAAGACATCAGCTGATGATATCTACTGAAGTCATCAGCTGATGAAACACCTGAAGGTCAAAGTCTGAAGATCAAGTACTGAAGCCTCAGTAGTTTTTCACAACTGCTGAAGAGTACTTCTTCAGTAGTTGTGATATCAGTAGTTTTATTTTCTATGTTTCAGTAGTTTTGTAAAACGACTGAAGAGCTTGTTCTTCAGTCGTTGTAGTTTCAGTAGTTTTATATTTTGTACTTAACTTGCTGATATGTTCTCAGTAGTTGTGAACATTTCAGTAGTTTGTTAAGAATTAGTTATTTCTGTATTGGATCTGCCAGTTGTCACTTTCCGTGATAACAGCAGTGACTGTTGCACTCTATATAAGGAGTGACAACCTATTGTAATCATTGAGTGAAATGAGTAATTGAATGGAATGGAATGATTGATTCGATTAGAAATATTCTACATCTATAACATTCCTAGAAATCAGAAATACATATTCTCTCCCTATAACCGTATGCGATCTTAATGCCACAAATATCGATTGCTTGCTACAATTTGTCTAATTCGTGTTCGTATTCCGCTGCTTATATTCTGATACATCAAACTTGTGATCACTGATCCTGTCAAATGGTATCAGAGCAGGTTAATCATTGATCGATCTAATAATTGATCATTGAAACTGCTATTCAAGATCCAAGTTTGATTGAATTAGCTTTTGTTTTTGCAAGAAACGGTTATAGAGATTGAATTTTCTGTATTTCTGCTCATTCATCCTGAGATCTTTTTCTTGGTTCTCATTGAGTTTGTTGTGGTTTGTCTAAAACTTTTAAAACTTGAACTAAACTGTTTTTGAACTGAAAATGACCACTCCCCCAATGATCCTCACAATACTGGTTCCTCAACCAAGCCTCCTATGCTGGTTAGGAATGAGTATACATATGGCAAAGACGTATGCTCCATCACCTGTCTGTTAACAGCGCAGGGTGTTGGACATCAGTGGTACATGGTCCACACAAGCCTATGGTGAATAACCCGGAAACCAATCAAATGGTTCCGAAGAGGAGGGAGCAATACTCAGATGAGGATAAGAAGTTGCTTGAGATTGATGCAAAAGCCCATGGAATTCTGGCCATGGCTTTGCCCAATGAAATCTATTCTGGGCTAATGCATCATGAAACTGCCCATGACCTCTGGATTGCTTTGAAAGAACAATTTGGAGGAACAGATGAGGTCTTGGCAAATAATAGAGAAATTCTTGCCCAACAATATGAGACATTCTCTCATAGAAAGGGTGAGACACTGACTCAACAATATGAGCGGTTTTCTTGTTTGATCTCTGAACTAAAAATGTCAAACTTGAATACACCAATATTCAGATGAATAACAGATTTCTCAGATCACTGCCTGAGAGATGGGACACATATACTATTGTCCTACGCTCCAGTGCAAGTTTGGACAAACTATCTCTCACCCAACTCCATGGGAAATTGCTCACTTTTGAGAGAGAGATAGAACAGAAGAGAAAGCTGTCTTCATCTGGAAAGCTCACTGAAGACTTTATACAAGGCAACACTGCCTTGGTGGGTCATGAGTCAGAATATGCTTCATCTGAATGCCAGTATGATGAGCATATTAATTTCTCTTCGAGCACTTCTAATTCTGCATTTGTAAGTGTTGATGGTCAGTTCACTGGATGTAATAATGACAATTTATGTTTCATTATGGATGATCTCAAGGGGATTGCTGATGATGACTTAGAAGAGATGGATATTTTGAGCCAAATGGCCTTGATAATATCAGATCTCAGAAGTTCTACAAAAGAACTGGAAGAAAATTCCCAGGACTCTCTGGCAAAACCAAAGTTGGTTTTGACAAGAGCAAGTTGAGGTGTCACAAATGCCAACGGCTTGGACACTTTGCAAGAGAGTGTAGATCAACTGGATCTAACTCTACTGCACCCTTTGTGACTTTTCCTGGCAATAGTCAACACACAGAGGGCAACATCCTGTCACATCTAGTCATCATCCTCAACAACAATCTCCGGCATATTTTGTTCCTCAGGGCCAAATGCCATATCAGTACCCTGTTATTACATGCCACAGTCAAATCAAGTTCAAGTTCCTATGACACCACAACCTCATGCATTACCAGAACCTCAGCCTTCCCTATCTCATCAACAACCTTCATCTCAACAACACAGCTTCTTCACCCCAGGAGTTGTTGACTGGAGCAGTTTACCAGATGACTTGTCTGGTCATGATCAACTGTTCTCAGGTGCTGGTCAACATGGTGGTGACAGTCCCTTTGGGAATCTAGCTCTTATGGCTTTGGAGTCTGCTGATACTTCATCTTCCAATGCCTCTACACCTCAGGTATCACAGGTATCCTCTGAGGCAAAAGCCAAATTATGTTCTGAACAATGCATAGCAGCATTTGCTTCCATTAGAGAAGCAAATGTAGCTTTAATTAATAAGAACATTGAGCTAGAACAAATAATTTCCAAAAACAAAGCTGAGTTTGAGTTTGTGCTCAAAGATAAAAATGATGAGGTTTATAAACTGAATTGCAAAATAATTGATGATAAGGCTAGAGAAGATGTACTTCTAGAGAAGTACAAAGATCTCAAAGAAACCCTTGCAGTTACCCAGGTCGAGTGTGATAGATGGGTACAATCATGCAAAGGTTTTGAAATGCTTCTTAGTAAGCAATCTGCTTCAAATGTGAAGTTTGGCATTGGCTACAATCACACTGCTCCACCTACAGATTTTACCCCAAGAGCAGAGGTAGAATCTGATGGTGAGAGTGATAACCAATCCATCAAATCATGTGATCTACCTTCTGATACAGCACAATCAGAAGTAGCAGTCAGCATCAAGTCCTCCTTGAACCTATCAGCTGATGTTGATGGTCCAAATGCTGACATTCACATGATCAATAAGTTGATCAACTCAGGAGTTAATCCTGAAGGTCCTGAAAGGACTGGAGAGCAGGATTTAACACCTGAAGTTCAAACTTCAACTGCTGTCAGCACTGAAGAGAAGAAAACTGGCAGTAGAAAGAGTTTGAAGGCTACTAAAGAGGATGTCAAGAAAGCAACAATGCTTCCAAAGCATTGAAGAACAAGTCTTCTGTTGCTTCACCATCTTTAGTTGATGATCAACCTAAGATGAAGAAGAAACCATGTGAAATATGTGGTTTGTTCAATCATCTTACAGATGATTGTTGGTACAAAAGAGGTTCCAAACTCAAACAAAAAGAAGAAATTAATGAGAAAATGGTAAAAATGAAAACTGAGTTTGAGACCACATTTGTATCAGCAACATCAAATCCTGTAACCCTTAAGTCCTTAAAGCAATCAAAAAGGAAGGAGTTAAACAGGTGACAGCTGAGGGTGCTCAAAAGAAGAAGGTGCAACATAGGACCTTATCTAACTCCACTAGCAATGTGTCTGATGAGCTGAAAGCTTTATCACAAAATCAGACACAGCTGGTGATGATGGTACAACATCTGTTGGGTAGAGTTAACCAACTAGATTCTCCTATGTTGAAACCACAGAAAAGGAGGTCTAAGCCAAAGGACTCCTCTTCTACACCATCTTCCCTTCTCAGGCTGTTGTTACAAATAAACATGTTAGTTTACCATCTATTGATGAGACCAGGCCCAAAACCAAAAAGGTTTGGGTCTCTAAAACTAACTGATTGTTTATTATTGCAGGGTTCTTCAACATGCCAAAGTAGCATCTGGTATGTAGACAGTGGGGGATCTATGCACATGACTGGGAACATCTCTCTTCTTCATGACTACTCTCAAGGAAAGAAGGGATTTGTCTCTTTTGGCAATGATGCTAGGGGTTACATCATCGGTAAGGGCTTTGTCTCCAATGGAGAAATCAAATTTGATGATGTTAATCATGTGGAAAATCTCAAGTACAACCTCTTGAGTGTCAGTCAAATGTGTGATAAAGGCCATGTTGCCCTTTTCACAAGTCAAAACTGTAGGATTCTGTCATCCAAAGTTTTGCACTTGATTGACAAGGTGTTGGATGATCACACTCTCCTGAAAGCCAACAGGACAGGAAGAGTGTATGCCTTAGATCTCTCTAAGAAGATAGATCTCAAAGGCAATCCTTGCCTATTTTCCAAAGCCTCTTTTCAAGAATCTAAACTGTGGCACAGGAGGCTTGGTCATGTCAATCTCAAAAACATGAATCAGCTTAGCCACAATAGTTTAGTCAGAGGCTTACCAATAAAGGAGTTCCACTGTGATGAAACATGCACTGCTTGTTTAAAAGGAAAACAGCACAAGGTCTCATTTCCTCCTATTGAAGTGTCCAAGTCCACTGCCTGCTTGCAATTACTGCATATGGATCTATTTGGTCCTGTGAGAGTAATGAGCATGGCAAAGAAGAAATACTGTCTGGTAATTGTGGATGATTACTCCAGATTTGCATGGACTTTCTTTCTACATTCAAAGGATGAGGCTGCTCAGAAGATTATCCACTTTGTGCTGTACATTGAGAAGCAGTATTCCCTTCCAGTCAAGTGTATTAGGAGTGATAATGGAACTGAGTTCAGAAATCATACACTTGATGACTTCTATCTTTCAAAGGAATCAAAAGGCAGTTCAGCATTCCAAGGACTCCAGAACAAAATGGAGTAGTGGAGAGAAAGAACAGGACCCTCATTGAAGCTGCCAGGTCCATGCTGGCTGACTCAGGTTTGCCATTGACCTTTTGGGCCGAAGCTGTCAACACAGCTTGTTATGTGCAAAATAGAGTTTTAGTAAATCAGAGGTTGATGAAGACTCCATATGAAGTTCTCCATCATTTGGCTCCTCTGATTTCATTTTTCAAAGCATTTGGGTGTCCCTGTTTTATTCTCAACACAAAGGATCAACTCCACAAATTTGATCCTAAGGTGGATGCAGGATACTTTGTTGGTTATTCATCTACTTGCAAGGCATACAGAGTCTTCAACTGCAGAACAAAGATGGTTGAAGAAACTCTACATGTTAAGTTTAATGAATCTCCAAAGGACAAGATTCCACAAAGTCCTGTGGAGTTATTTGATTTGGACATACTGCAATATGTTCCTATCAAACTCCTGCTGTTGCTCCTGTCAACAGTTCACCACCTGGTGGTACTGCTGATGATGATGATGATTGCAGTACTCACCTCTTTAGGTTTAGTGATCAGCTGCCTGACTCAACTAGACCTGATGTTCCTGTAGCGCCAGTAGCACCATCCACAACAAATGCTGATGAGATTTCTTCGAATTCAACTTCCTTTGAATTACCATCCACTGATTGGTTTCAAGGAAATGATTCACCATCACCATCTGTTGCTGCTGAACCGGCTACAAACACTTGCACAGATCTCATTGTGTATCAAGATCTGAAGAATCACCCTATGTCTCAAATCATTGGTGATATCACTGCTGGAGTATCAACAAGAAGTCAATTGTCAAATTTCTGCTTCTATGCTCTCTTCATCAGTCAGCAAGAGCCAAAGAATTATCACATTGCTTTAAAGGACAATGGATGGGTTGATGCCATGCAGCTTGAGCTTCTTCAGTTCAAGAAACAGCAAGTGTGGGAACTGGTTCCTCTACCTCCAGGTAATGTGCAATAGGCACTAAATGGGTGTTTAGGAACAAAACTGATGAAAATGGGCTTATTGTTAAGAACAAGGCCAGACTGGTTGTTCAGGGGTTTGCACAAGAAGAAGGTATTGATTATGATGAAACCTTTGCCCCTGTAGCCAGACTGGAAGCAATTCGATTGTTTTTAGCTTATGCTGCTTATCAAAAACTTAAAGTCTTTCAAATGGATGTCAAAAGTGCATTTTTGTATGGAAAAGTTAAAGAAGAGGTTTATGTATGTCAACCTCCAGGCTTTGAGGACAATAAACATCCTAATTGGGTGTATAAGCTTGATAAAGCTCTTTATGGGTTAAAACAAGCTCCCAGAGCCTGGTATGAGACATTATCAAACTTTCTTTTGGAAAACAATTTCACTAGAGGCTCCATAGACAAGACTTTATTTATTAAGAAAGCTGGGCAGCATAATCTACTTGTTCAAATTTATGTAGATGATATCATTTTTGCATCCTCTGATCCAAAGTTGTGTGATGCCTTTACAAAGTTGATGCAACAGAAGTTTGAAATGAGTGCCATGGGAGAATTACAGTTCTTTCTGGGGTTGCAAATCAAACAAAAGGCTGATGGAATTTTTATTCATCAATCCAAATATACAAAAGATCTTTTGCAAAAGTTTGATTTACAAAACTGTAAGCCCTGTTCTACTCCCATGAGCAGCACCACACAACTGGACTCAGATCAGAAAGGTAAAGTGGTTGATGAAACACTTTACAGATGTATGATTGGGTCCTTGATGTATTTAACAGCTTCTAGACCAGATATTATGTTTGCTACATGTGTTTGTGCTAGATTTCAGGCTGCACCTAAAGAGTCTCATCTGATTGCAGTCAAGAGGATCTTTAGATATCTGCAAGGCACTCCATCTCTAGGTTTATGGTATTCTACCAGACATTCTGGTAAATTAGTTGCTTTTTCTGACAGTGACTATGCAGGGTGTAAGTTGACCAGGAAATCAACTTCTGGTGGATGTCAATTCCTAGGCAACTGCTTGATTTCTTGGCAGAGCAAGAAACAGACCTCAGTTGCTACATCCACTGCGGAAGCAGAGTACATTGCTGCTGCAAGCTGTACATCTCAGGTACTCTGGCTTCAAAACCAACTTTTGGATTATGGCATTACAGAGACTAAGACTCCATTGTTAATGGATAGTGCTTCAGCTCTTTGCATTGTCAAAAATCCAGTCCAGCACTCTAGGACCAAACATATAGAGATCAGACATCATTTTATAAGGGATTGTTTTGAAAAAGGTCTGATTGATCCTAAGTTTGTGCCTAGTGCTGATGAGCTTGCAGACATTTTTACTAAGCCTTTGGATAGTTCAACTTTCCAAAACCTGGTGTTAAGGCTTGGTATGCTGCAGCTAGATAGGTGACAACTACTGATGATCTCAGTAATTCATACTGATGATCATGAGTGCCTGTCACATATAAGTACTGATGAGCTCTTTTAACCTCAGTAGTTTTTATAACTACTGAAGGCTAAGTCTCACAAGTACTGAAGTACTTCATCTGCTCTAAACTACTGAGTAGTTACAACTACTGATGCAGTCATAACTACTGCAATCAGTAAAAACAGATAAGTACTGATGTCCTATGAAACAACTGAAATCAGCCATAAAGACTGATGAATGTGTTGAGGACAGTTTGAAACAGCTGAAAAGCTAAGAATTGACGAAAACAGCTGAAGAGAACTTTCTCTTCAGTCGTTTGTACAACTGCTGTTTCATTTTAAACAACTGAAGCAAAACCACGTCTTCTTCAGTTTTATAACTACTGATGACCAATACCAAGTCTTCAGTTGTTTACAACAGCTGATGACAAAACCACTGTCTTCAGTAGTTTCATAACTACTGATGACAAACACCATGTCCTCAGTTGTTTCAATCATCTGAAGTCAAAACCACGGTCTTCAGTAGTTTTCTAAACTACTGATGCCTAACACCACGACTTCAGCTGTTTCAACGTCTGAAAGGATAATACCATGTCAACGGTCGTTTAAAACTACTGATGACTAACACCACATCCTTCAGTCGTTTCCTCACCCGTACCCTATAAATACCCTTACCTGAGCTCTCCATGCTTCATCTTCTTCAAACCTAACGTTCCTCTCCAAAAACCTTCCATGGCGTCTATGCAAATTAAACCGCGACACAACTGTGTTGCCTACCTCACAAAATCGCCGATCTGGACTAAGTTCGATACTGCTATCGATCTTATGGTTCAGTCCCAATACAACAAGGCATTCCTTCTGAACCCCGTTTTACATGCCGAATCCTTGAACCAATTTTGGATGAACGTTACTGTTACAACTGAGGAGAGCAACACACGATCCCTCCGGTCAGTCGTCACACACAGAAGTAGTGATTACTCCTGCAACAATCCGTAAAATTCTTCAACTGAGTGATGCTACCTCTCCTGCTGGATATCCGAAGGGCACCATAGATCTATCATTTGCTCAGCATGGATATCAAGGTGATCTCAGTGCCACCACCATCATGAAGAAACACTTTAATGACGCTGAGCGCCTGATTTTTCACATGGTCAATGTATGTTTGGCCCCTAAGACATCGTCTTGGGATCAAATGTCCACCAAATGGCCAGGTAATGTATTCTATCCTTGAGCAACAACCACTGAACTTTTCAGAATTAATATTTTCAGAGCTCAAAGATATGGCTCAAAAACTAACTGCCAACCGTTGGATACTCTATCCACGGTTCATAATGGCCATTATTATAGACCAGCTTAATGCTGAGGGACTTGTTGGCTTGGGAGTCCCTGCTACGGCTGTTCTGCCAGAAGTATACTCCCGGCACAACTCTGACCGGACACTCAAACTGGCTGCCAAGCTGCGAAAACCCACGCAGCTGGAACCCACAGCCACCACCTCCAAATCCAATGTCCCCACCAAACCCACCAAAAAGAAACCCAAAATGGCTACTCAGGGAATTGAGTCCCCTGAGGATGCTCCTGCACCACAAACGCAGGATATATCCACTAGTCCTAACCCCCTAGTGGATACAATGACTCTTCCAGCCACAGCCGCTCAGGCTTCCTCTCAACAGGAGCCTGCAGCAACCCAAGGGGCACCTACTTATCTGGGATCTTACTCACTTGAGGAGATTGCCATTGAAGAGCACCATCCACCCCAGGTGCACACTGCTTCTAACCCCTTACCCCAACAACCGCCCCTCACAGCCCAACTTTAATAGTTGCACAAGTGCTGACTCAATTGCACTCCTCACCCCCTCCCCAGAAACCACTTACTACTGGGAATTCCTCTACAATTGAGGGGGAGGAACACAGTGCACCTGAGAACCCACAGCACAGGGGTTTCCCAATTCTATCTCCTGGTGTAGACAAGGAGCTTAGAATATCTAGTGAGGCTGCCACCTCCTCTGACTCAGCACATGACCAGAGTGAGGCTGGTAACATTGCTAAGACCTCCCTAGAGGCAACAGCTGATGATGGACATTGTCCTGAGGCTGGAAGTCCCCAGTACCAAGCACAAGGGGCACATGCACCAACTGGTCTACACCCAGTGCATGTAAATCCTGCTCTAAGCAGGAGGTCAGGTGATTCAGTATCAACTGATGATGACCTGAGCTTCTTCTATGATGTAGTTGCTCAAAATACCATTCTAGAGGATGAGGTTAGCAGACTCAAAGAGCTGCTGGCCAAGATGTCTCAGGATGCAAGTCCATCTGCCACCATCATACACCCACAGATGGCACCTTCCCTTGAAGGTTTCCCAAACACTGAGCCACCCCAAAATCAACCACCTGCCTCTGCTTCAGGCCCTACTTCTCAGGAACAGAACCCTCCTGAGCAAATAGGTGCTGTACTCCAAAATTCCCTCCCTCTCATCACCCCCATAATCACTGATATAGTGATCAAAGCCCTTGATGAGAGGCTTTCCTCCACATTACAGCCCCTGGTTGATGCTGCTGTCCAAAAGACTCTTTCTGCGGTACCAACCCCTTCCTCCAATGCAACCAAAAAGGGGGAGAGTACTGCAGTGAAAGAAAGGAAGAGGAAAAGATCTGAGGAAAAGGAAGAGAAGCAAGTCCAAGAGGAGGAAAAAGAAAAGCAACCTCTGCTCACGTACAAGCGAAAGAGAAGTGCTGATGATCACACTGCTGAAGACAAATCCTTGGAGGAGCTGGTCAAAGAAGCTGACACCACACACAGCCGCTCCATGGATAAAATAATTGAACAACTCTTCAGGCAGGGGTTTGACACAGCCACACTGGATAGTGAGATCAGAAGGTTAGAAGTACAAGAGATACAAACCCGATGGGCAGGGTATGATGCTCTTGAGAAAGAGAGGTTGGAAATAATGATCCGCTTTATTGCAAAATACTTGGGAAGATCATTAATGGAGATCCGCGCATGGTCCAGGGACAGCATTCTGGCTATAGCCACCAGAATCTGTCTGTCTGAGCAATTCAACAAAGGGATTATTGTGGAAGCCCTTGATGAGGCTGGGGCTGGCAAAAGGTTAGAGATGGCTAAACTCACAAAGGCGAAATTAACTACAAGGATGCTAGATCAACCTTCCCTTCCACCCACTCAAACAGATCCTATCCCTCAAATCTCCCAACCAACCTCTAAGCCAAAATCCAAACATCCTCTTTCTTCAAAACCAATCCCTTCACCAACCCAACCATCATCCAGTGATGTACCCCGAAGGAGGAGAAGGGTGCTGAGGATGGAAGAAGAAGAAGAAGAAGAGGATGAAGATGATAGTCTGCCACTCTCTGCTGTTCTGAAGCTACCAAAACCCCAAAGTCAATCCATGATCACACCTGACTCTCAAAGGGAAATGGTCAGAGTCAAGATAGAAGAAGAAGAACAGCAAAAACAGCACGATGAGCAACTGTTGAAGATGGTTGACAAGGAATTTCCTCAGTCATCATCTATTCAAGCCATGAAAGGGCATGCTCAAAGGCTGTACACTCTCAGGCACACCTTTCAGTATCAGAAGGAGAGAGTGAGAGTATGGCCAGACCCCAGGGTGAGTTCTAGAATCCATAAAAGACTATCCCACACAGATACAACGGCCAAGTACGAAAAACAATAGAATCTACCATCATGTTGGCCGTTGTAGTCTCACCTTGGGAAATCATTGATGAATTCAAGAAAGCTCACCAAGCAAAGAAGACACCTCAAGCCTTACTAGAAAACAAGATGATTAAGAAGGGGTTGTTATATAAAAAGCTTGAAGACATCCAAAGAATGAGCTCCAGTTACTCCTTGAAGGCAACCATCCTGATGAATTTGTATATAGGGAGGTAACTACGGTGGAGCTGAAAAATGGCAGGACCATGAAGTACTTATCAGAGTACTATGGTCCAGAGTTCTTCTTCGAAGGAGGAGCTGAAGAACTCTCTCAAGAGGAACAAATTGTTCTCCTTGAGGCCTATGTTCGTGAGTCATACAGACTCATTATGGGGAAGTAAATCTCATGAATGGGATAACAACTCTGTGTCCAGTTCCCCAAAACAGAGTTCCCATTCATACTCTGCCAAACAAATATTTGAGATTTCTTCCCAGGCCGGAGCGTACATGGGTCATCTTCTCTACTGATCAAGAAGGAAAAAGACCAACATTTTTGCCATCAATAAGTGGGAGTATAAATAAGTTAGAGGTTTTGGCTGCATTGGTTCAGGGGGAGTTTGTTGGACCAAAAGAACCAATGAGCCAAGATCAGAAAACCTCTAAGTCCCACACGGTATCACAACAACTGCTGAAAGCCTCATCAGTAGTTTGACAAGTGCTGAAGACTTCAACAGCTGAAGATCAAGTGCTGAAGACCTTAACAGCTGAAGAACCAAAGTGCTGAAGTACAACAGCTGAAGAACACAAGTGCTGAAGCTGAAAGACCAAAGTACTGAAGTACAACAGCTGAAGAGTTCACAAGTGCTGAAGATCAACAACTGATGTACAAAGTCTGAAGACAAAGACTGAAGACATCAGCTGATGATATCTACTGAAGTCATCAGCTGATGAAACACCTGAAGGTCAAAGTCTGAAGATCAAGTACTGAAGCCTCAGTAGTTGTCACAACTGCTGAAGAGTACTTCTTCAGTAGTTGTGATATCAGTAGTTTTATTTTCTATGTTTCAGTAGTTTTGTAAAACGACTGAAGAGCTTGTTCTTCAGTCGTTGTAGTTTCAGTAGTTTTATATTTTGTACTTAACTTGCTGATATGTTCTCAGTAGTTGTGAACATTTCAGTAGTTGTTAAGAATTAGTTATTTCTGTATTGGATCTGCCAGTTGTCACTTTCCGTGATAACAGCAGTGACTGTTGCACTCTATATAAGGAGTGACAACCTATTGTAATCATTGAGTGAAATGAGTAATTGAATGGAATGAATGATTGATTCGATTAGAAATATCTACATCTATAAACATTCCTAGAAATCAGAAATACATATTCTCTCCCTATAACCGTATGCGATCTTAATGCTACAAATATCGATTGCTTGCTACAATTTGTCTAATTCGTGTTTGTATTCCGCTGCTTTATATTCTGATACATCAAACTTGTGATCACTGATCCTGTCAAACACAATAATCACTGTCTCTACACCATAACCCTAGCAGCCGTCACATCATAACAACTTTGATATCATTCATTCATTAATTTTGTAATCATTAACATATTTTATGAAAAAATACTTATTATTCATTTGTGTTTCTGTTAGTGGTTCTTGAATATTAATTGATATTTAAAGTTATTACAACAATTAAACCAAATTAACGTTGATTCCGCAAACGTTGACTTGTCATCAACCGACACAGATAATTTCCTGTTTGTGATCCTTGGATTCACAGGCCTATCAGTGCCAAGTGCTCATCGATTTAGATCAATTGTCTATCAGCGCTAGTTGTGTTTAACTGCTTGACTTGTAGATTTGTCAGTTTTTGCTGTATTAGATCTACTATTTTTAAAGAATTTTTATGTGAAATTTGTTTGTCGTTCTACTGCATTCAAGTAGATTAACTTGTATCTATTTCAAATCAATTGAATAGCAGATCTAGTTGATCATTCTCATCAGTTTACATCATGAGCAACTTCAGTGGATCACCTTGCCAACCACCGAAGTTGGAAACAAAAGCAGACTTCAAGTCATGGAAAATCAAGTTTACGAATCATGTAAACTATACTGATTCTGACTTATGCGTCTCCATCACTGAAGGTCCTATATTCCACCCACCCTTGGGCCGGATTATAATGACAAAATCAACCAATCAGTACAAAGATCTATCACCTGATGATGTCAAAAAGGTCAAAGTTGATATCAAAGCATACAGTTTGCTTAGTATGGCTTTACCTGAAGAGATATTGATTAGCTGTGAGAACTACAAAACAGCAAACTCGTTGTGGAAGATACTTCATACTCTCTGCGAAGGGAATGATGAGATCCGAACCATAAGGAGAGACACCCTCAGGTAACAATATGAAACATTTCATCATATTGAGGGTGAATCAATTCCTCAACAACTTCATAGATTCATGTAGTTGGTAACTGAGATGAATATTTTGGAGTTGAAATATACCAATGAGGAATTAAACAAGAAACTGCTCCACACTTTGGTAGAAAGTTGGAAGCAAACTGTATCCATGTTCAAGAACACAATAGATCTGAAGTCAACTAGTCTAGATACTCTAGTTGTAAAAGTGGAAGCTCTTGAAATGGATGAAAAATCAAGAAACAAGAGTGTGAGAACTCATGTCTCACCCTATCACTTCAAAGAGACAAATAATGTTGGAAGTGAATTTATTTCAAACAATGAAAGTATTAACTCTTGTGCTTGGAGTGATAATGAGGAGGAAGTTAGCTTTTATGCTTCTAAACCCCCAAAGAAATCATCTCAAGATAAAAATCAAAACGATAAAGGAAGAATTGCTGAGAGAAAAGATACAACTGCAACAACAGCTAAGTCTTCACATTCAAACAATCAGTTAGAACCAATCATTGTGATATTGGATTCTGAAGAACAAAAAGTAGCATTTGCAGCTTTTAGTTCTAGTTTTCAAGCATATGTGGGAAGCTCTCTAACTTTAGCAAATATCTGTCAACAAGAATTAGAACAACTACATCCTGATGTAGTGGAAGAAATGGACCTACAATGGCAGATGGCAATGATTACTTATAGAGCAAAGCAATATCTCAAAAGGAACAAAACTTGGCAGCAGCCAGTAAAACATCAAATATGGTGTTGACAAATCAAAGGTAAGATGCTTCAAGTGCAATCTCTATGGACATTTCTCCAGGTAATGCAATCAACAGTCATATACAGAGATGCGACAACATCAGCAACATCATACTGAACCTCATCAACAATCAAACTCTCAAAGATCTCTACACAGACAATCTCAACTGAAAAATACATCCCCCCAACTAGTAATGAATCAGCTGGACCAAGCAATTCAAAAGGGTCAGGGCTGATCATACTTCAAGATGGAACTGTGACTAGAGTATGTATGAAAAAGAAGTCTTGGAAGAGAATCAAGCATTGATGGCTCATATGGAACACAAAGTTCCTCCAATGGCCAGAGAGGTAAAAGAAAAGTGGTGTTCATCAACATGTGCTGAGGAATTAAACATTATAAAGTCCATGCTCAATAGTTGACTGACAAAGTAAAAGAAACTATGATTTTGAATGAATCCCATGTTAGAGAACATAAATTGTATCAAATCAAAATTAACACTTTGCAAAGGGATTTAGAAAATTTTATTTCTGAAAACTATAGCCTAAAAGCCCAAGTTGAGCATCTAAACAGTTCCTTAACAAAATCCATGGCTGATCATGCTTCAACTGAAGTGAAACTTTAGAAGTTTCAATTATCATCTCAGCAATATGAGAAATTACTAAATTCTCATATTAAATCAAAGAAAAGGTCTGGGTTGGGTTATAATGTTGTTGCACCTCCTGTGAATGATAATTACACATCTTTACCTACAATAATGACCAACACCCTATCAAATCATTTTGTGCCTAGCACCAAGTTTGAAACAGAATCAACTCAAATCAACATTAACAATGAAGTTGAGGTGAGTGAACCGGAATCCTCTGAATCAGAATCTTTATATCAAAATGATTCAGAATTTGATTATGATAATTATGATGACTTGATGGTTCTGATGAACCTGATGTTGATCAAATGACCATTGGTAAGATGTTCACATTAAATCTGGTATTCCAAGAGTGCTTGAAGAATCAAAGCTTCAATATCCTCCAAAGTAGAGAAACATGCTGAAGACTATCTGCAAGAGAATTGTTGAATTCAATGAAGGACTCCAAGAACTGAATCTTCAAAAAGAAGTTGACAGCTGCGGATCAACGGAAGAAGTACTTTTATCTCATGCAGATAAAGGTAAGAAGAAACAAGTATCAACTAAGCAAAAGAAAAACTCTTTAGTAGAAGATCTGTGGAAAGCAAAGTCTGCTGAATCCGTAGAACTTCTGCGGAAGAAGAAAGCCGAATCTATGGATGAGGTACCAAAAAGAGTAGCTGTTAACACCAAAAGATGTTGAATTTGAAGCAACAAAAGTCATCAAAGGACAAGAAAGATTCAATTGCTGATATTTCAAGGAACAGCAAGAACAAATCAAGCTCTTCAAAAGAGGAAACAAAAGCTCCCAAACTGAACAAGAAAAAGAAGAAAGATGAGCATGAAGAGGAATCTAAATAAATGTATTGCAAGTGGTGTGATATGAAAAATCACAATATAGATGACATCTACTTCAGCAGTTACTGTTCCATATGCAATATGAACAATCATATGACTTCGGAGTGTTACTTCAAAAATTCTGTGCTATTTGCAACAAAAATAATCATTCAACTCAGGAATGCTATTTTAACAAAAAAGAACAAAAGCAAAAGCACATAGAAGTCAAAAACTGATTTGACAAAATCAGACTCTCAATCTGCTGAAAGTCAAGATGATTCAAAGCAAAAGAAGGTAATCAGAAGCAAAAGTCAAAACCAAAGCAGAAATCTTGTGAAGATGCTAAATCTGTGAAGAAAACACATCAAGCCAATCCAAAACACCTCACAAAAAGGTGGTCTTGGCTGAAAAGAAGTCAATCATCAGTGATAATTTGTTTGATCATTTTAAAAAGGGATCACATGTATCTCAATCAAAAGCAAAAGATGATGAAACCTTCAAAAGTGTAGGTTCATCTTCTAAATCAAAATATCAACCAAAGAAAGATAAGGTGAAGGAAGAATCAATTAAGAAAGAAGACTCCAAAGCTTCTGCATCAGCTTTAATAGAATCATCCTCACCACCATCAAATCAAAATGAATCAACTAGACATGAAATTAATACTGAAACTTCAGGATTAAGTCATGAAGGAGTAAAAATTTTAGACACTATTGACAAACCCATGATCATTCAGACTTGGGTTGTCACTTCTAACTGATTTATTTCTGAATGCAGGAACAATATTGGAGAGTTGACAACAGGTGGTGTGTTAACAGTGGTTGTTCCAGGCATATGACAGGAAACTGTTCACTTCTCCATGATTTCAAACATAAAAATGCTTCTTATGTGGCATTTGGTGGGGATAAATTGGGGGGTAAAATTGTTGGTGAAGGGATGATAACAAATGGTGTACTCAAGTTTGAGAAAGTAAATTACTGTGAAAATTACAGTGTAATTTACTTAGTGTGTCTCAAATTTGTGATCAAAATTATATCACATTGTATGATAATACTAACTGTTACATTCTTAAACCGGGATTTATTGTTCCAGAAGAATGGATCCTCCTCAAAGCTTCAAGAAAGGGAAACACTTATGTTTTGGATATGAACAACACTTCTCTCACTAAACATGAAACTTGCCTTATATCTAAACTATGAGAAGATTTGTCTCAATTATGGAATAGAAGGCTTGTCCATTCTAACATGAAGAACATGAATAAACAGGTGGAAAATGGCCTGGTCATTGGATTTCCAAACAAAGAGTTTCGTTTCTCAATTCACTGTTCTTCTTGTTACAAAGGAAAACAACATAGAGTGTCACATAAATCCAAAATTATCAATACTAATACTGCACCACTCAAATTGCTTCACATGAATCTGGTTGGTCCTACCAATGTGATGAGCATTGGAAAAAGGCAATATTGTTTGGTAATAGTTGATGATTTCACAAGATTCACATGGGTCTTTTTCTTAAAACAAAAGAGTGAAACATCAGAAACATTAATGGAATTTGTGATCAAGATTGAGAATCAACTTGATACAAAAGTTAAAATTTTTAAGAGTGACAATGGTACTGAATTTGTGAATTTTGATCTGGATTCCTTTTGCAGGAACAAAGGTATTGCAAGGAAATTTAGTGCACCAACAACTCCACAACAAAATGGAGTTGCTGAAAGAAGAAATAAAACTCTCATTGAAGCAGCCAGAACAATGCTAGCTGATTCACAATTGCCCATCACTTTTTGGGCTGAGGCTGTGAATACTACATGCAATGTTCAAAACTTAACATTAATTGTCAAACAACATAACAAAACTCCTTATGAGCTCTTATATAAAAGAAAACATTACATAGGATATCTTAAAGTCTTTGGATGTGATGTAACTGTTTTGAACATAAAAGATTCATTAGGAAAATTTTTGGAAAAAGCATATGATGGTTTCTTTGTTGGATACTCTTCAACATCTAAATCATATAGGGTTTTTGTTCCACAACATAACATATTTATCTTTTGATGAAATTGCATTTACAAAGTCTGTTACAGGTTCATCATGGTTGTTTGACATAGATGCTTTATCTAAATCATTTAACTATGATCACTTGAATAATGCAGGATCTGATGCAGTATCTTATCCATTTGTTCCACCTCATATGACTGAAGTAACCTTATCTGCTGATCCTCCAAGGATACCCCTATCCTTAGGTGAAAACACATCAGTAGCAGCAGATACTACATCTGAAAATGAACATGGTACATCCAGAGATGTGAATGTTGTCCTTTCAACAAAACCAGGCTCTCAAGTGAATACAACAAACATTGGAAAAGATTCATGTCCTCACTTATCATCCGGAGAAGTTCCTACGGAAGAGCAACGTGCTTCCGAGGAAGTTCCTATGGACGAGCAAAATGCTTCCGGAGAAGTTCTTATGGATGAACAAAATCTATGCGGAGAAGTTCCTACGGATGAACAGACTGTATCCGGAGAAGTTCCTACAGAACAACAAACAAAGACTGGAGATGCTCCTGCAACCCCTACAGAAGACTCTCATGATCCTTCAACTCATGTTCAACATTTTGACTATTTCTTAAACTCTCAACCTGAGTTGGATCAGTGTGAGGCAATGGATATGACTAATCTAGGATCATCTATACCAGTTGAATCAACACCTTCAATAAGAATCCATAAGACTCATCCAATCAACAACATCATCGGAAATCCAGCAAAAAGAACTACAAGGAGCGAAAGTGGTACTGCCAACCTTTGTCTCTTCAGTTGTTTTCTTTCTCAAGTGGTCCCTCCAAACATCACTATTGCTTGAAAAGACAATAGTTGGATTGAAGCTAGGCAAGAAGCGCTTCAACAGTTCAGAAAGCAAAAGGTATGGTCTCTAGTTTATCTGCCTGAAGGTCAACATCCTATTGGAACTAGATGGCTATACAAAAACAAACTAGATGATAGAGGGATCATTGTAAGAAACAAAGCAAGGTTGATTGCACCAATAGCATCGTTGGAGATCAGTATTGTTATGTAGTCACCGATGACTATTCCAGACTCTCTTAGGTAATGTTTCTAAAATCCAAATCAGAAACATTTGATTCGTTCAAATAGCTTGTGAGCACATTGGAATCTCTATATAAGTTAAAAGTACGTCAGATTCGCTAGGACAACAGTATAGAATTCAAGAATCAGTGGTTGGAGGCATCCTACAAAGAAAAGGGAATTGGAGACAGCCAGGACGATGCTAGCAGACTCGAAACTGCCTATCCAATTTTGGAATGAGGCCATAAAAAATGCATGCTACACTCTAAATCGAGTCTTAGTGGTTAAACGACATGGTAAAACATGTTACGAGTTGCTCCAACGACGTAAACCTAATCTGGAGGAAACATCAGACAGGAAAGTTTAGTGAAAAGGTTGAAAAAGGTATTTTTCTAGGATACAACATACTGAATAAGAGGGTGTACAACAACTCAGCGGGTCAAGTAGAAGTGTGGTGCAACGTCGACGTTCAGAGATTCACCACCCCCTGCAGGAAAAGGACCCACTTTCTTTTTCGATTATGATGGATTCTTCAAGTCCTTCAACATTACTCTCACTCCTTCTGATGTTGAGCTATCGATAAAGATGATGTATGATGTCTTAAACACACCGCCCCTAGACTCGACAACATCCCGTTCACAAGGTCAGTCTTCTAGTAACTCAAGGGGAGCACTAGAAGTAAGTGACTCCTCTTCTGAAGATGAAGAAGTGGAAAACATTTAGGTGGATCAGGAGGAACAGGTTCCTACTACTACAAGTACACACACATCAGATTTTGATGCCTCTAACACTTCGAAACCCCATACTCCCACTGCCTCAGATACTGAACCTGTGGTTCACAATATGGACAATGAGGTAGATGTACCAACCACTGCTGGATCTTGACTAAACGATTATCATCCTCTGGAAAATGTCATAGGGGATGTACAATCGGGAGTACAGACAACAAATCAGCTATATTCAGCTGATTATGCCTCAGTCATGGAAAAAGGCTACCTTCACGACTATGCTTATCGATGTTTTATGTCTCAGTTTGAGCCAAAATATGTAAGTGACGCCTTAAATAATGAGGCTTGGGTGAGTTCCATGCAGGAAGAACTTCTTCATTTCAAGAAGTTAGGAGTGTGGACTCTGGTTGATAGACCTAAAGGTGCTAAGGTCATCGGCACTAGATGGGTTTTGAAATGCAAGAGGAATGACCAAGGGGTCATTATCAGAAGCAAGGCTCGACTAGTAGTTAAAGGATTTCGACAAGTCGAGGGAATTGATTACAATGAAGTGTTTGGACCGGTGGAAAGAAAGAAAGCAATCCATATCTTCCTAGCCTATGCACTGTATATGAAGATTAAATTCTCTCAACTTGATGTGAAGAGTGCATTCCTTCATGATGAAATCCAGGAGACAGTGTATGTCAATCAACCCAAAGGATTTGAGGATCCGTATCATCGGGACAGAGTTTACAAACTAGACAAGGCTCTCAACGGGCTCCATCAAGCCCTAAGAGCATGGTATGAAAAGCTCTCGACTCATCTTGTGAAACACGGATTTCGGAGAGGTGTGATTGACTGTACATTGTTGATCAAAGAAAAGGGTGATGACTTACTGGTTGTTCAAATTTATGTTGATGACATAATCTTCAGTTCCAAAAACGAAGAACCATGTAAAGAATTTGAAGCAGTAATGAATGCAGAATTTGAGATGAGTGCTATGAGAGAGATGAAGCTCTTTCTCGGGTTACAGGTGGATCAGACACCTAAGGGAATTTTTCTACATCAAACCAAGTATGTAGGCGACATTCTTAGTCGATTCGATATGGAGAATGCTTCGGTAGCTGGGACTCCACTTGCTACAAACCACGATGTGGCACCCGACGAAAGTGGCAATCTGGTTGATGCCACCATGTACCGAGGAATGATCAGATCTGTCATGTACCTCACCACCTCACGACCGGATATCATGTACACAACATGTCTATTCTCCAGATATCAGGCGAAGCCGAAGGTCAACATTCTCATTGGAGTTGAAAGGATATTTCATTATCTGAAGGGTACTCCAACACTCGGATTGTGGTATCCTCATGATGAAGATTTCTAACTTACAGCGTATAGTGACTCGGATTACGGTGGTTGCAAAATGAATTACAAGTAAACATTAGCGGGATGTCAATTCTTTGGGGGAAGATTAGTCACCTGGCAGTGTAAGAAGCAGACATCAGTTGCTCTGTCAACTTGTGAAGCTGAATATGTTGCTGCTGGAAGTTGCTGTTCACAGATTATCTGGATTCAACAGTAAATGCGGGATTATGGTTTGCAATTCACTAACACTCTTATTTATGTTGATAACTCATTTGCTATAGCCGTAACTAAAAATCCGGTCCAACATCCGAAAACCAAACACATCGAAATTAAATATGACTTTATATGTGATTGTTTTGAAAAGCATTTGATCGATGTTGTTAAAATAAATACGGATTTTCAACGCGCTGATCTCTACACAAAAGCCATTGATAAACCACGTTTTCTATATCTGTTAGAGGTCAATGGCGTTAAAAAGAAAAGTGAATTGATTTCCGACGATGACAGTACTTAGTCCAACAAGTAGATTTCATTTTTACTTTAATTTTTTATTTTATTTTATTTCTTCACCTATTAAAATTCTAAACGCAAACACATTTTCGGTTTTAGAATTTTAGGGGGAGAATAGGTTGAATTAATATTAAATTAGTTGTTTTAATTTCAGTACATAAAAAAGGGTGGAGGACAATCTAACTAAGATAAATGAGATCGTATTTGTGATACAGATTCAATGACTATGGAAAATGATAGTACACAAGAACAATAGGTTGGGACTTTAAAGGAATGAAATTGTTTAAAATGCAAAATTCGAAGTACAAGTCTAAGAAGTCTAAGCAACATAAAAGGAAAAATGATAGTAAAACTAGCGACTACTAAGGTAACACGAATAAAGTAGACATAGAGGTTGCTAAACGAGTAGATTATGTGTCGGTAGATTCAACACAATAGATAAGTAGACCTCGTTGTTGATTTCAAGTTCAAACTAAGTTGCACAACAAGCTGTGGGTTATCATCTTATCCCTGGTTAACACAATCAAAAGGTTCTAATAAGGGGTGATGAGCAAAAATAAACGCCACAAATGTGTGCGGATGACCATAAATGAGCAAAGCACATGAAAAATGCAAAAAGCAATCAAGCTAATAACCTATGTTATTGGTGTGAACTGTGCAAAAAGAATATAATTGCTCAAACAAGAAGATAGGTTGTGTGCCTCTCTGTTGTGCAGTGGCACTGACCTGAGGATAAGCACAACATAAATATTCTAGAATTCATTGTTGGTTGCGCCTCTTGTTGTGTGGTGGCACTGACCTGAGGCTTAACATCTCTTTCAAAGCTCTAGAATAGTTTCTTCTTGAATACTACCCGTAGACCGCTCAAAAATCTCTTGAGGATCGTTGATTACAATATAAGTGTGGGATCAACAAATGCTTGTTGAAATAATTAAACCTTAACTCATCACCAATGTGTGTCAAAAATCTATGTATGAATTTAAGAGGACAAGTATACTGACAATCATCGTGGCTACAACTCTTGAAAGTCAAAACCACTGTGTGTATCTTGTGGCGCTAGTATGATTTCCTAGACTGGCTAATGACTCTTGATGAAAACAAGAATCTAGTATCAAACGGTTTTGGTAACATGTCGCAAATGATTTCATTTACCTATATGATTCCATAATGAATCGTTCCAGTTATGGTCACAATAACTTGAAGATGTCTGTTCGAGAAATAAATCTGTTGATATCTATCTTAGGATTTTCACCTCACACAAAATTAGAAAAATATGTTCTATTTTTGTATTTTAGTTCTAGTTGTTTAATTGATTAATTTTTTTCAGTTTAGTTATTAAACGTCGGACTATGCATTGGAATTCTATATGGGATTTATTCACTAAAAAGGGTCACTCTGAGGTGATCAAAAGGGTCACTCTAAGTTAAAAATGGTCATGTTTGTGATGATCGAATGCTCGAAATGTTTTATCAATAGTTAAAAAGGGTTAAGTGTCAAATGGTCATAAAGTCAAAATCCTAAGTATGAGCCATTCACACGACTGGACCATGAGTATGGACAAGCCATACGATTGGCCCGTACGTATGAGCCCAATCGCACGATTAACTCACACGTATGGGCCAGACGTGCGATTGGACCATAAGCATGAGTAAAATCACACGAATGGATCACAAGAATGAACCAATCGCATGAGTGGAGGTGACCAAATTACACAGTCACACGACTGACACCTAGTCGCATGACTGAAAGTGACCGACTGTACCAGTCGCACAACTGACCCTGAGTCGCACAAATCAAGAGAGCGAATAGGTTCAGTCGCACGACTGAAGGAAACCCTAGTATAAATAAAGGGGGAGTCGGTCGCAGATATTCATCACCCCTAAATCTCACCTAAATCGCACGAATTACTGTTATGCTGCCTGATTTTCTTGTGACTATCCTAGACTAATGATTGTTGTGAACTAACGATTTCTAGTGATTATATAGGTAATGTGCAATGTAATCCACTCAAATATCCATCAAATCATGACCTAAATCGAGTGAATTGAGCCCTAAACTTAACCGAGACTTAGTTTGTATAAGAAATCTTTAAAACTAAGTATATTGTTCAAATTATGGTTATTAGGTGTTATTTCGGTCATTTGCGAGTCGAATGAACCGAACCACGACGTCTAACAACAAGTTTTGCTCAAAATTTGAAATTAAATGGAAAAAAAGTCTGTCATACGAATGGACACCCTGATGAACTTCAATCGCACTACTAAGCTGGGCAAATGGGCAAATCACACAACCGAACTATGCATATGAGTTCAGTCGCACGATGGTGTAAACGCATGGGATAGCATACGACTAAGCCCAGTCGCATGCCCAGTCGTATGTATGAGCTCAATGGCATGACTAGATCTCTGGCGTACAGCTCATTCGCACGGCAGAACAGAAGATTTCAAGTCCAATGAATCAATATGTTACTCATTGACACTCACTAACGTTTATTTACATTGTGTAACAAATGGCAAGTCATTGGACTATGAGCTCAAAGTATAACCTTTGTTCTCATCTGGACCTGACCTCCCGGAACGTGGCTGATTTCTCTAGTATCATTACATTCTTACGGAGATCGAGGATCTTCCATGCTATATCGACTCTGTGCACTCCGTACCATTTAGTTCGGTAGGCTTTCTAGGAAAGCGCTGTCGTCAATAGGTCCTCAGAGCCCCACTGTATCAGGAGCTCCATTTTTGGTCAGGCTATAGAGATCACTAAGGATGATCTTAGGACAGTTTTGGAGTTTGGGAATGATGCTGACTACCCTACACGAGTACACCCACTGACCGTACGAGGCTGTTTTCTGCGGGCCAAGTACTTGGGGGATATCAATGTAGGTGTGCTCAACAAGAGCAACCTATGCCCCCAATTTAAGTACTTGGCCCATGTGTTGCTTAAGTGCATTGCCTCAAGGAAGGGAGGCTTCAATGAGCTATCTGATCAGATTCAGAATGCCTATGTCGCGTTGGTGCTGAAACACCCGTTCAGCTTGTCGAGGATGATCTTCACACACCTGGGGGAGAATATCGAGGCGAAGGGCAAGGAGGGATTTTGCATGTACCCTCGCTTTATGCAAATGATTATTGACTAGAAGCTCCCTTTGTTGCCAAAGGAGAAGGAGGATGCTGTGGTGCTTGAGGTGATGGACGATACCATCTTGGGCAGGATGAAGGTGTATAGGGGGAAGCAGGTGAAACCCCCTGTTAGTTGACTGTTTGGGCATCTGGCCCGTGAGGACTATGTGGCGCCAGCTTGGAGGAAGTGGTGCCACGATGACAGTGACTTCGACATTGAGCAGATTGTGCTCCCTGTTGATGCTTCTGATGATGATGATAGCGGTGATGGTGGAGATGTTGGCCACACCTAATCTAGGGCCACTACTACTGATATGACATCTCCATCATCCACTCGAGGAGGAGTAGAGACTGTGGGATTCCATCAGGACTTCCAACCTGAAGAGCAGGTGGAGTCGGATGACTAGTCGTTGACTCGAACGGTGGGCAACAAGGTTGTAGCCACCGAGCGAGGGATTCGGGCTGTTGGTGGACGCCCGAGGGAGTCTAGGGAGACTACTGCTTATCCTACCTACACCCCAGGCCAGCCCAACATCCCAGGGGGAGGATCCACCTCGAAGGGTTTGAGGAAAAAGAGGATGGCTAAGCCCTACAGGATGAAACCCAAGAGACAGAGGTACACGTTGATCACTACCTCCTCCCCCACTACCATCACAACTACCACCACTACCTCTCCCACCACCACTACTACCACTCCACCAATCATTACCACCACACCTCCACCCACCACTACTATCATTCCACCCACCATTACCACCACACCTCCACCTTCCACTACTACAGCCACCCCTCCACCATCTATACCTATGCCACCACCCATCAACGTTACATCCACCACCACTACCATCACCCACAGAGCTGGGACCTGATCTATTGTGCCACTAACTTTTGGAACTTCTTTCCCCACAGTTGGGTTAGAGGAGCAGCTGGCCAATCTTAATCGGATTGTGCTTAATCTGCTAGCTTCTGATTAAGAGCGAGCTACTCAGCTCAAACAGCTGAGTAGCAGACCTCGTCCGTACAGAGGATACATGATCTTGAGGTGTAGAACAAGAAGTTGATGTTAAGGCTTAACGGCTCTAAAGATGAGCCTCTCAAGATCAGAGAGGGAGATGATGATGGCAATGATAATGATGATGATGAGGATGAGGATGATGATGAGGATGAGACAGAAGAAGGAGGTGATGATGGTGCATGAGAGAAGAAGGGAGGAGATGATGAGGAAGGAGATGATGCGGCTGCATAGGCTGCCACACAAACCAGAGAAAGACGCTCTAAGAAGGCACAGGATCAGGGAGTCTCGTCCTCAGCCCCGCCTGTAAACGAACACATGATTCAGGATAAAAGTAATGTTTAGATGTTTATGTATTTTAAATCTTGTGTAATTGAATCGTGTATTAAACTTATGTACTTAATGTTTATATATATTTGCGATTTAACTGTCTTGATTATTGACAAATGATTGATGTGTTAAATGTTTAAATCAAGCAAATCAACCATCTCAGCAAGACGAGTATGATGTTGCTCCCTTACAGCAAATCAAGTCTTAATTCACTATGATACTTCATTTGCAAGGGATTTTCAGGAGGTTTGTGAGTTATACTCCCAAAGAAGGAGAAATAATTCATGACCTTACTAATGAGCAACTTGTGGAGATGTTCCGGCTAAATCTGGATGAATTGTCAAGGATGCCCCTACCGTTGACGTGGCTAGTGACGACGAGCTTAATGATGTGGACAAAATAGAGATTGAAGACGTCATAGCCCAGTATTATCCAGAGTATGCTGACAGAGAGGGAAATGTAGTCTCCAATTTGGGTGATACTCTCGTTAGTGATACGTTTGAAAAACTAGATCAGATGGAGCAAGAGTGTAAGAAGAATAAGGATCAAGCCCAAGCCTCAGACGTTGATGTCAATATCAAAAAGGCTGAATGGATAGCTTTTTTTGCAGAGATCCGAGCCCAACGCACTGCTCCAAAGCCGAGTGCCTATACCAAGCTCTACGAAGTGAAGAAGCATCTAAAGGTGTCAGGAAAGATTATAGCGTGGGCATATTTTGAGGATCTAAATGTCTATGTGGTCAACAGGGAGAAGGGAATAGAGTACTTCAAACTCCCACATGATCAGAAGACTCTCCTTGGTTTTGAGCTCAACCAGCTGGCCAAACTAAAGTTGCTATATGCTAACACAAAGAAAATGTCAGGCTGGTTTGGGGATGCATTGAGAAAAGAGTATCGCACCAGGTGGGTTAACTACAGACCTCAACAACCCATGAGGTACATCAGACGGTCTGAAGTTGATTCCATTACTTGAAAGCCAAAGATAGTGCTGAAGTGGAGTCCTCCATGCACAATGTCAAGAATCCCTCTAAGGGAAATGCCACAGGACTTCACTCCACACTTTAAGTGGTGGTACTACGAGTGGAGAACAGGTGAAGCTGTTATAGTCTTGCGAAAAGAGGGCCAAATGGATACTGTTCGGGTATTTGACCCAATGTGGCTGACTAACTTGTCTGCTGATGATGTATACACATTATACAAGTGGCCACTGTTTTATGATTCGCAAGACATTATACAAGCCCTCTAGTTTCAAAATGTTATAAGGCTTTGTTTCACATTTGAAATACATGCTGAAGCTACAAGAGAGGAGAAGTACAAGAAGTTTGAAGAGCTGATGAAGAATGTTAGACAATGAAGTAAACTAGGTCCAAGGGGGAGTTTGTTGATACACGTGTACCTAGTTTAGGAAATTAATGCAAAATGTCTTTCATGTCTTGCATATATGTAATTGATTGGGTAAGAATGGAATGAAATGTGTGGTTGATGTTTATATTGTTTAATATTTCATTGTTTATTGTGTGATAACGCATATTCAACTAACTATATAGGTTTGTGGTTGTTTACATAATTCTTAGTCAATAATGATTGAGAAACATGTATATACATAATCGTGTGAAGTTCTCATGAGAATGGACCATGCTAATGGACCATACGCATGAATACTTCATGCTAATGGACCAGTCGCATGACTGAACCAGGAGACTGGATCAGTCGCACGATTGAGACATAAGGTTGACTCAATCGCACGACTGGACCTTCAGTCATGCGGATGGAACAACCGCATGCTTCAGTCGCACGACTGAACCATGCTAACGGTTCAGTCGCACGATTAGAAGACCCTAACCTATAAATACCACCTAATTCGTGGAAAAACATAATAATTCGAATCCCTACGCACACAATCGTACCCTAGCCATCCAGAGACCCAAGAAGACTTGTTCCAAGTTCATGGATCATAGTTAATCATCTTACAATCATTCTTAATGTTTTGGTTCATTCTTAGATCGATTATACTAGCATTCTCACTAATTGGATCGCTAATCAAATAGGATTCCGTACTATTTGGTTTGGTATACACGTAAATGAGATAGTACTCCATACCTAAACGACCCTAACACATAAACTTAACCATACAAAAAATCACCATACAAGGCACCATCATACATGACAATCAATCATCATACATGCCATAGTATAGCCCATACATTATCAAACATCAAATTACTTCCCCCCCCCTCGGGAACATCCTAATTCAAAGCCTATATTCCACTTTTTCCCAAAAAATTAGAAAAATAATCTGTCTTAGGCGCATGGACACTGTTGGGGCGTATGGCCTTCCAGGCGCATGGGGAACACTTAGGCGCACGGGAAACTTCTGGGCACATGCGCACTATTGAGGCGCATGGGCAACACTTAGTCATTGTGGGTCAATTTCTGGGCGCATGGGCAATCATTCTGGCCCAATTTCTGGGCACATGGGCACTTTGCAAGCACATGAGTGCCTAGGTGCATGGGCTTTCTAGGCGTGTGGGCACTTAGTCAATTTCAGCCTAACTCTAGGCGCATGGGAACTATTTGGGCTCATGAGGTTTGGGGCGCATGGGGACACTTAAGTAATTCATACCATTGGGCTCATAGGCCACTGTTTAGGCGCACGGGCAGTCCATATCATACTTAAACAACATAATTCAGTCCCCAATCATCATCTATCATGTTCTAAGCGTAATTCACATATTCTAAGCCTTACAAACACATTCATAACATTATCATAACCATAATAACACTCAAAACAAACCCCACCCGTAACACATACACACACATACATACTTGTAAGAAACCCATATTATAAAAAGTTTCATACATCCATTTCTAGCCCCAAATCAATTAAAACAAGTAAAAAGGGGGTTCTAGAACTCACCTTATGCAACCTCTTAGGTATGACTTCCTTCACAACCCGAATGCAATTGAGTTCTATCACCTAGAAAACCACCAAACACACAAACACATATAAGCATACAACCGAGGCTAAGGCCTGTTAAGAACATCACAAAACCATGAATTATTACATTGAATTCAAATCCTTTCTTTTTCTTCTTCAAACCCAGAAGCTTTCTTTGCTTCTTTCTCTCTCTACAATTGGCGGAAAAGGTGAAAAGTGGCATGGCATGGGCGGTCATGCTACTTATGTACAAAATTATAATAAATTTTGTACTTTGCACACTTTCAACCCCTCAACTTGGGTTTAATTGTGTTTCTTTCTTTTCCTTCACTTCTATTCTTTTTTTTCTTGTCTTTTAAAAAATAACCGGCTGTTATAAGTCCACCCCCTTATATAGGTTTCGTCCCTGAAACCTGTACATCCTCGAACAAACATGGGTAATGCTGCCTCATCTCCACTTCGGTCTCCCACGTAGACTCAGATTCCTTCCTGTGCTTCCACTGTACACGCATAAAAGGAACCACTTTGTTCCTTAACTATTTCTCCTTACGGTTAATGATCACCACTGGTTGCTCTATGTAATTGAGTTGTTCATCTACCTCAATATCCTGTAGTGGTACAACCATATCCTGTTAGCTAAACACTTCATCAGATGAGATACATGGAATGTTGGGTGAATTCCACTCAACTCATCTAGTAGCTCCAATCTATTGGCCATATCTTCTACTCGAGCAATGATTCGGATAGGCCCTATGTACCTTGGGCTCAACTTGCCCCTCTTTCTAAACTGAATGATACCCTTCCAAGGTGAGAATTTCAATATAACTCTATCACCCACCTTGATTTTAATCGGTTTCCGCCTCTTATCGGCTTACAACTTCTGCCTATCTTTGGCTGCCTTCATGAAGGCTTTGATCTTTTTAAGCTTCTCAGTCATAGCCTCAATCACCTTAATACTTCCCAACTCCTTCTGGCCAATATCACCCTAACACACAGGCGTTCTGCATCTCTTACCGTATAGCATCTCATAAAGAGGCATACCAATACTGGCAGGATAACTATTGTTATATGAGAACTCAGCTAACGGTAAATGGCTATCTCAACCTCCTCCAAAATCAATGATGCATGCTCGAAGCATATCTTCTAGCATCTGAATCGTCCTCTCTGACTGACCATCCGTCTGAGGATGATAAGTCGTGCTAACATGTAACCTTGTCCCCATCGCATGGTGGAATTTCTTCCAAAATTTAGATGTAAATCGGGTGTCACGATCAGACACAATAGACACCGACACACTATGACGAGTTACAATCTCCTTGATGAACACATCCACCAATCTCTCGGATGAATATGTCTCACGGATGGGTTGGAAGTGAGCACTCTTCGTCAGACGATTGACTATCACCCATATACTATCATACCCTCGCATGGTACTCTGTAATTTCATAATAAAGTCCATGGTAATGTGCTCCCACTTCCACTCCGGTATATCCAACGGTTTTATCTTCCTGTACGGCTTCTGATGTTTGGCCTTCACCTGTAACAAGTAAGGCACTTATTCACATACTCAACGACATCGTGTTTCATACCCGGCCACCAATAATCCTTCTTCATGTCTTGGTACATCTTCGTAGCATCGTGATGAATAGAGTATCGAGTGTTGTGAGCTTCATCCATAATCTTCAAGTGTAGATCTCCATAACAAGGAATCCATATTTGTCTAAATTGGGTTCTAACACTAAGTGTGTTTTCACCCAACTCCGTGACCAAACCTCTCATTCTTTCAGAGTTAAGATGATCATCCTTCAATGCCTTGTCTTGAAACTCCTTAACTTTCTTCATCACATCGAAGGTCATAATCAACTGATAATCCTTCACCTGAATTGGCTCGGGTCTCTCCTTTCAGCTAAAGACATCCACCACCATGTTGGCTTTGCCCGGATGGTAATGTATCTCACAATCGTAATCTTTTATGAGCCCCAACCATCTACTCTACCTTATGTTCAAATCTTTCTGCTCGAAGAAGTCTTCAAACTCTTGTGTTCAGTGAATATGGTGCACTTCGTCCCGTATAGGTAGTGCCACCAAATCTTTAACACAAAGACCATAACTGCTAGCTCTAAGTCATGATTAGGATAATTGACCTCATGAACTTTCAACTATCGGGATTCATAGGCTACAACCTTTCCCCTTTGCATCAACACACATCCTAACCCTGAGTGGGAAGCATCTGAATAACCACCAAATCTTTGCTTCTATCAGGTAACGACAAGATAGGAGCTTGAGTCAACCTCGCCTTTAGCGTCTTAAAAGCCTTCTCTTGATCTTAACCCCATACAAACTTCATATATTTACGGCTCAACTTAGTCAACGGATAAGCTATCTTAGAGAAGTCTTGAATGAATCTTGTATAATAGCTCGCCAATCCCAAGAAACTAGAATCTTGGATTGCGCCTTCGGTGACTTCCATTGCATCACCGCATCCACTTTTGCTGGGTCCACCGTAATCACTTCGGGATTCACTACATGACCCAAGAACTAAACCTTGCGCAACCAGAACACACCCAAGAACTCTAACACTTGCCGAATGTGACCGGCATGCTCTTCTTCGCTCCTCAAATAAATCAGGATATCATCAATAAACACAATAACTGATTTATCTAACATCAGGCGACACACTCGATTTATCACGTCCATAAAAGTAGCTGGCGCACTAGTTAAACCGAAGGACATAACGAGGAACTCATAGTGTCTATTGTTAGGGTAGGATCGTGTACATACGGAGTACTAACAGATTCTACGTTTATACTGGATCAAATGGTGTGAACTCCTATTTGATTGGTGATTCGATCAATGAGAACAATAACCCGATTGATATAAGATTGAACAAAATGTAAAGAACGAGTAGGAGTTGATCATGAACGAACTATGAACTTGGATAGGCTGTTTGGGACGCTCTGGACGGCTAGGGTTTATGTGTATGAGATGTATCTCTCAAAAGTAATTTTTTTTCACAAATTAGATGGTATTTATAGGTTAGTGGTTTTCATTCGTACGACTAAACCATTAGCATGGTTCAGTCGTGTGACTAAATCATGAGATTAAGTCATATGAATGACTGAAGGTTCAGTCATGCGACTGAGTCAATCTTATGTCTCAATCAAGTTTCCTGGTTCAATCGTGCGACTGGTCCACAAGCATGACGTATTCATGCGTATGGTCCATAAGTATGGGCCATTAGCATGAATATCACTCGACTAGGTTGAATGGATTTCTCAATTATTATTAACTAAGAACTATTTACAACAACGTCAAACCTATATAAGAAATTCATAGATATGAATCAAAGAAAAATAAACATCAAATCATATATGATATTTGTTACTTCGTCATATTACATATATGTAAGATGTAAAAAACTTTTACATTTAAGCACATAAACTAGGTACACATGTATCTACAAACTCCCCCTTGGACCTAGTTTATTCCATCGTCTAACATTCTTCACATGTTCTTGGAACTTCTTGTACTTCTCTTCTCTTGTGACTCATGCATATATCTTGAATGCAAAGAAGAGCCTTATAACATGTTGAAATTAAAGAGCTTGTACAATGTCCTGTGTGTTATAGAATAGTGGCCACTTGTATAAAGTATAGACATCTTCAGCAGACAAGTTAGTGAGCCACATTGGGTCGAATACCCTGATTATCTCTATTTTCCCATCTCTGTTCAAAACTATGACTGCCTCCCCTATCCTCCAGTCATAATACCACTATTTGAAGTGTGGAGTGAAGTCCTGAGGCATTTCTCGTAAGGGAATCTTGGACATTGTGCGCGAAGAACCCCACTTCAGCACTACTTTAGGCTTTCTAGATATAGGATCAACTTCAGACTTATGAATGAACCTCTTAGGTTGTTGAGGTCGGAAGTTTACCCACCTGGTGTGGTATTCTTTCTTCAATGCAGCCTCAAATCACCTTGACATCTTTCTTGGATTAGCATATAACAGATCTAAGCATGCTAGTCGGTTGAGCTAAAAACCAGGAAGAGTCTTCAGATCATGTGGATATCTGAAGTAGGCAATCCCTTTCTCCCTTTTCATAGCATATACTTCCAAATCTTCAAAATATGCCCACGCTATAATCTTGCCTGACACTTTCTGATGTCGTTTGAATCTATAAAGCTTGGGGTAGAGATTTTGCTTTTGGGGGCTCCTTGGGCTTTTATCTCAGCAAAACAAGCCGCCCATTCTGGTTTCTTGATATCCACATTAGCATCCGAAGCTTGGGTTGTGTATTCTTCTTTCTCTTTTTCTTTCTCCATTTCATCCAACTTCTCAAAAGTACCACTGCCAAACGTTTCACCTAAGTTGGGGGATAACATGTCCTTCCGGGTGAGTGTACTATGGATAGTAATCTATAGTGACATCCTCTTTTCTTGGTCTTCAGCTCTTGCCAGACGTGTACACCACATAATCTTCAATCAGTTCCTTAGAAGATACTTGATTTCGCTGAAATTATCACACCGTAGATGCACCAGGAACTTAGTTTCAACTTCACGGTCATCGCCTTCTTCTAGAATCTTTAGTACTTCTTCAACAAGCTTTTGGCTTTGTTGTGAATCAATATATTGTTCATAAGCCTGAGAGATCTTCCACTAGAGCCAATAAACATCAATGTCTTATACATTAAGTGTCATAACCTTGTTAGCTTCTGAGTATCTTCATCATCCATACCACCACCCATTTTCATAGCATTATTCCTATCTCTATCCAAAACATCATCTTCATCCTCTCTATCAAGTAGCAGAAGATCATGTGAGAGCACTTGAATGGGTAGTTTAACATCAGTGCAACGTATGCATTCTAGATTTGGTTGGACATCTCATCAACTCCTCCATGCTTGGAGGTTATGCACTTTAGGATAACATGAGCCAAGTACTTGAACTGGGGGAACGGGTTGCTCTTGTTGAGCACACCTGCGTTGTTGTCCCCAGTGTACTTCATCCTCAGAAAGCATCCCCGAATAGTTAGAGGATGTAGCTTGGTTGGGTGGGCATCATCCTCACCCAGATCCGGGACTCGCCTTAGATCTGCTGCAGTAATACTAATCTCTTATCCGAAGATCGAGCTCCGTATACTATGGGGCTCAGACGACCTGTCAACTATAGCACCTTCCCTAAAGGTTTGCGATAATGATTTGTATGGTGTGTAGGGTGTAGATATGGCCTTGAATATCCTCGATCTCCTCAGAAAGGCTGTGATCCCCGTAAACTCACAAGCATTCCGAGTTGTAGCATCTAAGTGAGTACAGATATTGTGCTTCGTGCTCATCGTCCATCTATCAGCCATGTTGCTAAAACACAATAAAAGTATACGTTAGATTTGTGCATAACAGAAGATAGTTGGAACTTTACACAGCTTTATTCATACTAGTTTAGTCGTGTGACTAAACCATGCCACTGAGCTTTTGTTAATACATGTATGTCCCTAGATCATGATATGAAATGTAATAATCTTTTTTATCTAATTCTGGTGTAATTTGATTAGATTAATGAAATGGTATTGGTTGATTGTGATTTGTAATGATTAATATTTCATTAATGAGATGATATAAAATTGTTTAATTAGGTTAGTGATTGGTTGAATGTTTACATATAATGTTTACTAATTAATACATTCAAACTTAACATAATGAAGTTCTCATGCGAATGGCCCATGCGAATGGACCATAAGCATGAACAACTTCATACGAAGGACTCAGTCGCACGACTGAACCGGGTGACTGGATTAGTCATATGATCGACACATAAGATTGGCTCAGTCGCACGACTGAACACTCAGTCATGCGGATGAAACAACCGCATGGTTCAATCGCACGACTGAACCATACTAATGGTGCAGTCGCACGATTGAATAATACCAACCTATAAATACAACCAAATTCGTGAAAAATAAGGATGCTCGATTAATTACGATTCCAGACGTACCCTAGCGGTCCAGAAGCCTCCCAATTCGTTCTCCAAGTTCACAGAACACATTAGATCGATTCCCAATCAATTTCTAACGTTAGTTTCAATTCCTGATTGATTCTTCGTGTGTTCTCACTGATTGGATCGCCAATCAAATAGGATTCCGCACTATTTGATCTTGTTTACACGCTAATCTCCAGGTATTTCGTTCAAATACCAGGTCCTTACAAGTGGTATCAGAGCTTTGGCTCTTGATTACGTGTGATTCAATCAAGATTGATAAAAAGTTTGTGTTTTTGCACTAAAAACACAATCTTTTGTGTCAAAAGTGATCTTGGACGTTCCCTGCTCATCAAAGTTTGGTTTCTATGGACTTAGGCGATTAGACCTTGCGAAATTTCGAATTGTTACGGATAAAACACGTTTAACCTAGAAATTTTCGCAAAACAGCAGCTTCAGTCGCACGAGTGAGCCGTTCGCACGACTGGACCTCATTCGCATTGCTCAGACGCTCGATTAATTACAATTCCAGACGTACCCTAGCCGTCCAGAAGCCTCCCAATTCATTCTCCAAGTTCACAGAACACATTAGATCGATTCCCAATCGATTTCTAACGTTAGTTTCAATTCCTGATTGATCTCGTGTGTTCTCACTGATTGGATCGCCAATCAAATAGGATTCCGCACTATTTGATCTGGTTTTAAAATGCAAGAAAGATGCCCAAGGGGTCATTATGAGGAACAAAGCTCAACTGGTGGTCAAGGTTTTTGCCAAGTCGAGGGAATTGATTACAATGAGGTGTTTGCACCCGTGGCAAGGATGGAAGCCATTCGTATCTTCCTTGCCTATGCATCGTACATGAAGATTAAGTCTATCAATTAGATGTGAAGAGTGCATTCCTTCATGGGGAAATCAGAGAAACAGTCTATGTCAGTCAACCCGAGGATTTGAAGATCCTTATCATCGGGATAGAGTCTACAAGCTCGACAAGGCTTTATACGGGCTTCATCAAGCTCCAAGAGCTGGTATGAGAACTCTCGACTCATCTTGTGAAACACGGCTTTCGCAGGGAAGTCATTGACTGCACGTTGGTCATTAAAGAAAAAAGATGGCGACCTACTGCTCGTACAAATCTATGTTGATGACATAATTTTCGGTTCAAAGTACGAAGAGTTATGCAAAGAGTTTGAAGCAGTTATGAAAAAAGAGTTTTAGATGAATGCTATGGGGGAGATGAAGTTCTTTCTCGGGCTACAGGTGGATCAAACACCAAATGGGATCTTTCTACATCAGACCAAGTACGTAAGAGACATTCTCAATCGCTTTGACATGGAGAATGCATCTGCTGCCGGTACTCCACTTGCTACGAATCACGACATAGCACCTGATGAAAATGGAGATCTTGTGGATGCCACAATGTACCGAGGAATGATTGGATCACTTATGTATCTCACTGCCTCTAGACCTGATATCATGTATGCGACATGTTTATGTTCTAGATATCAGGCTAAACCTAAGGTCAATCATCTTGATCGGGGTAAAAAGAATTTTTCGCTATCTAAAGGGTACCCCACACTTGGGTTGTGGTATCCTCATGATTGATTTTGAGCTCACGGCGTATAGTGACTCGGATTACAGAGGCTGCAAGATGAACTACAAGTCTACATCAGCAGGGTGTCAATTCTTTGGGAGAAGATTAATTACCTGGCAGTGTAAGAAGCAGACTCGGTTGCATTGTCAACCTGTGAAGCTGAATATGTTGCTGCTGCAAGTTGCTGTTCACAAATCATCTGGATTCAACAGCAATGCGGGATTACGGTTTAACGTTCTATTCTACTCCTATTTTTGTAGATAACTCTGCTGCAATTGCAGTAACTAAAAATCGGTCCAACATCCTAAGACCAAACATATCGGTATTAATATCATTTCATACGAGATTGTTTTGAAAAGAACTTAATTGATGTGGTAAAAATTAATACTGATTTTCAACGCGCTGTCCTCTATACTAAAGCCTTTGATAAACCATGTTTTCAATATTTGCTAGAGGTCAACGGCATTAAAAAGAGAAGTGAGGTTATTCCTGATGATGATCATGTGTAGTTCGATGTAGCTTAGTTAATTCTTCATTTTATTTGAGCTTTTTTTTGGTTAAATTAGTCTGTGTAAAATTAAACTTATGTTATTCTGCTGTTTATTAAAATCCTAAAATAATGAACCAGTTATGATTTTAGTATTTTAGGGGGAGAATAAGTCAGCAAGCAACATTAAAAAAACCGAGGGAGAAGGAGTGGAAAGCTGATATAAGGTAGATCGTATGTGATACCGATTCAAACCCTTTGGAATATGAGAGTACACAGGAACAAATCAAGAGGGACTTTGAAATTTTAATTTAGAAAATGTGCAAAAACATTAAAAGTATAAGTCTGTGTAGTCTAAGCAATATCAAAGGGAAGATGATAGAAAAAACTATAACTCTAAAGGTAACACAATGAGAGTAGACCTAGAGGTTGCTAGACCACAATTGATATGTCGGTAGATTCAACACAATAGATGATTAGACCTCACTAGTGATCTTAAGATCAAACTAAGTGGTTCAACTGACTGTGGGCTCCCATCTTATCGCTGGTTAACACAATCAACAATACTCCAATAAGGGGCAATGAGCATGTAAACGCCACAAATGTGTGCGGATGACCATAAATAGAGCAAAGAACCAGAAAAAAAATAAATAAAAATGCTATCAAGCTAATGACTTATGTTTTGGTGCATTTGGTGCAAAATAAAATTAAGCGGCTCTAACAAGGAGATAGGTTGTGCGCCTCTCTGCTGTGCGATGGCACTGACCTAAGGATAAGCATACCTAGATATTCTAGAATTGTTGTTGTTTGCCGCCTCTCTGCTGTGCGATGGCACTGACCTGAGGATTGGCTTCTCCTTGAAAGCTCTAAGAATAGTCTCTTCTTGTAAAAATAACCGTAGACCGCTCAAAAGCTCCTAAGGAATGTTGATTACCATATAAGTGTGGGATTCACAAATGTTAGTTGAAATAAGTAAACCTAAATCTATCACCAGCTTGGGTCAAAAGTCTGTGTATGGATTTAAGTGGACAAACATACTGACAATCATTATGGGTGCAATTCTTGAAAGTTTGAATCAATGTGGTAATCTAAGAGTTTCAGTTTGATTTCCTAAAGTTGCAAATGACTTTGGATGAACACAAAGAATTGAGCATCAAAATATTTTGATACAAAGTCCAAACTGATTTGAACTGCCTGTATGATTCCAAAATTGAATGGTCCAGGTATGCTAAATCTGAGTTAAAGCTGTCTATTCCAGAATCAAATCCAGTAGATTTCCATCTTAGGATTTATCTCTCACAAAAAGCCAATAAAAGTTTTATTTTTGTATGTTAGTTAGTTAGTCCTTTAGTTTTGTTTGTTTGCCGGACTACATCATGAAAATCGGTAAGGGATCAACTCACTAAAAGGGTCATGTCTGAGATGACCACATATGTGTTAAAAGCTTAAATCAGTCACGTCTTAGGTGATAAAAGGTTCTCAAGTAAAAACAATCATGTCTAATATGATCAAATCTCATAAAGTAAATTTTTGCAATTAAAGGGATTTTTAAAAGTTAAATATTCAAACTGGTATAAAAGTTAATAAATATGACCTATTCGCACGAATGGACCATGTGTATGGACCAATCATATGAATGGAAGCTATTTGTGCGAATGGACCATGAATATGGACTATTCAACCGAATCGCCCATACGATTGGCCCAGTCGGATGATTAAGGGAGAATGAGTGAGTCAGTCGCACGACTGAGATTCAGTCGGACGACTGAAGAAGGACGATTGAACCAATCGCATGACTGAGTCCCACTCGCACGACTGAAAGGTGCGTATGAGCTCAGTCGCACGATTGAACCTAGGATTGATATAAACAGAAGGAGAGTCGGTCGCAGAGACTCACCACCTTCAAAAATCACCCTGAATCGCACGTATTAATCCAACTCTGAAAAAATTTCAATCGATCGCAAAACCTCTGTTTCTTGATTACTAACCAATCTACATTGACTCTACAGGTAATTTACTGTATACATGCACTTCCATAACGTTCAATTTGATGAAAAACACGGTAGATTCAGACTCACAAAGTACCCGAGACTTAAGTGACCAAATAACCTACCTAAATGACTCAAACAAACGAAAGTAATGAAGTTAGGTGGTTTAAGAATGAATTGCGAGTCAAATGAAGCAGATAAAGATGTCTAAAACTAAAAATTGGTGAAAAAGTAATTTTGAATCGAACAGTCTGTTCTTCATGCGAATGGACAGCATGATGAACTTCAGTCGCACGACTGAAGGGCTCAAACTGCCCATACGCATGGCTGAACCATGCGTACGAAGTTCAGTCGCACGACTGATGTAACCGCATGAGGGTATATACGTAGGAGCCCAATCGCACACTCCGAGATACGGATGGGTTCAATCGCACGACTGAATCCCATTTGTACGGTTCAATCGTACGACTGAACCCCTTTCGCACGGTTCAATCGCACATTTGAACTCAGTCGCACAATCTCAATTGCATGACAGAAAGATGTTCTTCAAGCTTAAGGATTTCATGACTTTCTTAGTAAATGATACTAATGTTTACTATCTTTGTGTAACAGATGGCGAGTAGATGGATTATGAGCACAAAGCACAATATATGTGCTCATCTGGACTTAACATCCAGAAACGCTGCAGAATTCTCTGGCATAATCACATTTCTATTGAGATCACGGATTGCACATGCCATCTCTACCCCTTGCACCCCATATCGATCCATTCAACAAGCCTTCTGGGAAGGCGCTACAGTTGATAGATCATCTGAACCTCACTGCATCAGAAGTACCATATTTGGCGAGGCTATTACAGTTTCAGAGGAGGATCTAAGGATTGTACTACAATTGGGGGGATAACGCTGACTGTCCAACCCGTTACACCCCCTCATATTAGAGGATGTTTTCTCAGAGCCAAATACTCTGGGGACATCAATTCTAGGGTACTCAACAAGAGTAATCTTTGTCCCCAGTTAAATACCTTGCACATGTGCTGCTCAAGTGCATGGCTTCAAGAAAAGGTGGTTTTGATGAGCTGTCGGACCAGATGCAGAACGCATACGTTGCGTTGGTGCTGAACCATCCGTTCAGCTTCTCTAAGATGATCTTCACCTATCTGGTGGAGAACATCGAGGGGAAAGGGAAGGAAGCCTTCTGTATGTACCCGAGGTTTATGCAAATGATTATAGATCAGAAGTTTCCTTCCCTGCCAAAAGAAAAGGAGGATTCGGTAGTCTTGGAGGTAATGGATGACACCACCCTGGGAAGATGATGAAAGTATACCGGGGAAAGCAAGTGAAGCCTCCTGTCAGGAGGTTGTTTGGTCATCTTGCAGAGAGGACTATGTGGTGCCGGAAAAGAGAAAGTGGCGTCACGAGGACAGTGACTCTGATGTGGAACAGATCCCCTACCCACTCATGACTCAGATGAGGATAACAGTGGGGATGCTGCTATTCCACTCAGAAGTAGTTCCAATCACGCCTTTGTCTTGACGGTTGAACGTGGGAAATGGGTTTCCATTTCCTGTTTTCTTGGGCTTTACATATTCACGTTTAAGGTGCCCCTTTTCACCGCAGTTGAAACATGTGACTTTGGTGTTGTCAAAACAAAAAGTCATATCTTTAGTGGCTACTAGATTCTGCATCGTCTTCTTGACAAGCTTTTTAGCTCTTCTAGTTGCACTCGCCAATGCCCACATGATGTCCATTCTTTCTAGCTCATTCTCGTCAACTTGCTCATAATCTTCATCAACAAGATGACAATTTCTCATTCCTGACAACTCAACCATCATAGGATTGAAAAACAGTTGCTTGAAGATCCATGTGCTCCTTTGCAACTTCCACTATGATATTACCGAGATTCTCAGTCTTCAACCTTGTAGTATTGGCCTCAGGAACTATGTATTGGGTGCCAGATGAGCCTGACGTTTCGGTTCCTAATGCAGTGGTTTGGGATGGAGCCACAGAGCTAGACACGAATGTGTTTGTAATGGTGCTCTTGAAACAGCTAAAGTGGGAACTGAGTTGTAAAGTGAAGGATTCTAAACATAGGATCCTTTCTTCAACTTGTATATCATTCTTAGTTCTTCCTCTCTTAACTTCAAGATGAAGTCATTTATGTCTAATGTCGCAAGAATGTTGTTATGTCTTAGATTAGACACAAATGATACCCATTTGCCAGGCAAACCATCAGCAAAGCTTGAAACTTTATCTTCCCTGATGTGGTTATGCCATAAGTGTGGAGCTCACTCATTAGATTATAGAATCTGTCAATAATATCATCTAAGCTCTCATTCCTTATCGAAGAGAAATTATCAAACTCCTTCTTCAGAGCTTTAGCCGTCAGTACCTTTAAAGTTGCATTTCCATCATATCTCTTCTCCAGGGCTTCCCATTATTTTTTTATCTGCTTGTTCTCAAAGAACTGATGAAAAATATCCTTTGGTGTTGACTGAGTCAACAAGGCATATACTTTCTTCTCAGCATTGAAGAGAATCTTCTGAGCTTCATTCATTCCTCCCAACATCAACTTGACTCCATTTGCACTAACTGGTATCGTGTAACTAGTCTCAATGGATGTCCAAATATTGGGATCAACTCCATTTAAGTAATTTCAAACCACTGTTTCCACTGAGGATATTCATCTAACTTTAACAACTTTGGCAGTTTATTATGATTACCAATCTCATTTTCCAGAAGTAGTAGGTTCTGGATGCAATGAATTCAATTGAGTGATTGGATTCAGTCGTGCGTATGAATAGGATGATTGCAAGCAAACGACTGGAGTTGTTCAGTCGTGCGAATGAGGAATGCGACTGAGTTCTGTCGTGCGAATAGAGTATACCAATGAGTTCAATCGTACAAATGAGCTAGTTGTGCGACTAAAGGCTGTTGTTTTTGCAAAATTGAAGATTTTGACACTTTGACACAAAACACGATATTTCTAGGAACCCTAATCTACCATATAGTGAAAAATTGAAACTTTAACGCCTGAAAACGTCAAAAACACCTATTGAAGCAAAGTGGTGACTCTTTTGATCAAAACGTATGTTTTTGACACCAAACCTAATTAAATCAAAAGCAAAATCAAGAGCCAAAGCTCTGATACCACTTGTTAGGACCGTGTATGTATGGAGTACTAGCTGATTCTGTGTTTTACCAGATCAAATAGTGGAATCCTATTTCATTTACGATCCAATCAGTGAGAACGATAACCCATTTGATATAAGATTGAACTAAAACATTAAGAACGAGTAGGAATCGATCAGGAACGAACTATGAACTTGGACAGGTTGTTTGGGATGCTCTGGATGGCTACGGTTTATGTATATTCGAAGTATCTCTCAAAGTGTTTTGTTTTTCTAAGAATTAGGTGGTATTTGTAGGTTAGTGGTTCCCATTCGTATGACTAAACCATTAGCATGCTTCAGTCGTGCGACTGAATCATGCGATTGATCATACGCACGACTAAATGTTTAGTCATGCGACTGAGTCAATCTTATGTCTAATCCTATGACTGATCCAGACTCCTAGTTCAGTCGTGTGACTGGTCCATAAGCATGATGTATTCATGCGTATGGTCCATAAGTATGCGCCATTAGCATGAATAATCACCCAACTAGGTTGAACACATTTCTCAATCATTATTGACTAAGAACTATGTACAACAACCTCAAACCTATATAAGAAGTCATACATATGAATTAAAGATAAATAAACATCAAATCATATATCATATTTCATTACTTTGTCAAATTACACATATGTAAGACATGAAAGACGTTTACATTTAATCACATAAACTAGGAACACATGTATCTACAGAACTTATATTTATACAAACTACGTTTTTTATTTATTAAAAACTATTTTTATTCTAAATAATTAATTAATATTAATAATAGTTAATTTAGTGATTTAATAGGGAAAAAACAAGAAAAGTAGAAGTATGAGTTCTAGAATTTTAAGAAGCGTCCACCCAAAATCTTCTTTAACTACAATAGATAGATTTTTTTAATAGAGCTAAATGTATAGATAAAACAAAAAGAAATTACTATGAATAAGGTATATAAGTTAGTCTAAATGTGGTAGTTATTTGAAATTATCACAATCTTTATAGAAATTAATTTAAGTAACACAAATGATCAACAAGAAGAACACTCCTTCCACAACTAGAAGAAATCCTAGGTCATCTTGTGTAACATCTGCCCAGTTTAGAAAATCTAAACCCAAACCCGTTTGGGTCAAGTTGAAAATCAAATTATTATCTACTTATTTAAATTATCTTAATGTTTCATAAACAATAAATGTGTCACGAAATCAATTTAATTTAAATTCTATAATTTATAAAGTAATTTATAAATACTAAAAGGTTATTAATATCTATGAGATTTTAAAATATTCAAATGAAATAAATAATCAAATTACAAGTTCTTATGAGATTTATAAAGTCTATAAAAATTTAATAAGAAGAAGTTAAATTAAAATTAGAGTCCTAATAAATTTAGTGTTTAAATTGTTATTTTTTATTTATTTAAATTATTTAATTTTATATTCATTTCGAATTCCAATCATAGCCCCCTTTTGAAAGACTTGTAACTCACTATTAACACCATTTATAACCCCCACTCTAACCTCTACCATAAAAACAAGCTTAGGTCTTACTTTTATTTGTTCATTATCTAAAAATCTCACTAACAAACCTTTCTTTCATCTTTTCATTTTGATCAATTCAATAATTTTCTTTACAAGTAATTTCAAGAAGTTTTTAATACAAAGGTAACCTTATATTGCTTTTATATTATACATTTACGTATTGTTTCAATCATCTTAACATCCAATAATGCTTAGATGTTAGTATGAGCTTGAATTGGTATATTATTGATGAATTCATGTATGCTTTGGATGTTTGATAGATTTTGGGATATTCTTTCCCAAAAGGGAAACTTATTTGTGTAAACGCTGAAGTATGATGTTATGACCATGTCTGGGATGTTAGGAGCCTGCTATTATGTTCAAGGATAGATTCTAGTGTGATAGAACGTGTTTAATTAGTTGTATGGCATGCTTGGATAATCATGTGTGATATTTGGACTTGGTGATCATGTATGGTTTGGATGTTGTGTAGTAGTAGGACATCATGCTTGGGTCTGGTAATTGATTGTTGTGATGTTGTGAATGCAATGCATATGCTTAAAGAATATGGTTATGATCATTATACACGCGTGCGGATCTGAGGCCCCTACTTTGTAGGATTGGCAGGGTTTAGGATGTGAAGTCGTGAGTGGCTTCACATGGCATGTGATGAATGGTTGAACCTTGTGTGACATGTTAGTTGTATTATAACTAATGGATATGTTAATGTTCTAGATTCGCATGACTTGTATAGTACTTGATTGTACAATGATCTAAGTGATACACCTGGTTGATATAGCATATGTATGATACTATTTGAATGTTAATCATGTATGTTGTATGTGCTCATTGGCTTTATTTGAATTATAACTCATAATGTCACAACGGGTCAAACGGGTCAACTAGGTCAAACGTGTCAATTTTTCTGGAAGCTTAAGTCTATGTTTTGGTATGATTAGGGTTTCACATGTCTTTTATTTACACGTACTTATGTACTCACATGATCTAGGTAACCTGTGAAGGTTGGCTATCCTCTCGTTTCTCAAAGTAAACCCTAAGTACCTTTGCATACATCAGGTGAGTCATGCCCCACTCTTACTTAATCTCTTTTGGGGGAGATAGCATACTGGTATGAATACGAACGCTTTTATTATTTAAGTTGTGTATAATATTAATATAGTGCGGTTTACCATGGGAAAAGTCCTCACACTTTGAATTGTTAATATTTAATAGCGGGGAAACTTGGGTAGTACTACTAGGTCTGACGAGCCCCACCTGGTGACTCGAGGTCAACCAGGTGCAATTTGTCCTATTGAACATTGTCACGACATGGTAAGTCGTGACAGGAGGCAACAACTATCACAGTCAGCTTCAATTGCAAAATCACTATAGTATTAATATTTACTGATAATAGACTAGCTATCTATTACCATGCACTGCTTATATATATCACACTGTTTACATGTTTATTGAACTCAAACTCTTGAACTCACAACCTATGTGTTGACATTTTAGTATGCTTTTCTCAGGTCGTTAGCTTGCTTGCCATAGGAGCACTGCACGTTCATGCATTTAGACACGATGCTTCAAGACAATTTGACATTTTAACAATTATAGTTTACTTTTTGGGTTGGCACTGTTTGCCTTAGTTATACTTTAATGACTTGGGTTGTTTTCAAAAACGCTTCCGCATTGTTTAAAGTTTGTGTTTTGATTGATTTGGTTAATTATGGCATTTAGAGTCGTTCTGAGTAACTATTGACTGTGATCCTGGTTTGTTCACACGCCTCGCGGTAAAACTCCGCAAGGTGAATTTTGAGGGTGTGACAGATTGGTATCAGAGCCATTGGTTATAGGAAACTAGGTTGCATACACACTAAACTATAACCGCACATAGTTAATTAGTACCTGTGCCTTACTCCATTTACTGTATACTCATTGGCATACACGTCACACTCTCTGCAGCATGGCATCGTCTTCAAGAGCTCGGGTAAACGACCCGAATCACCTACACGATCTGAATCCCCACCTCCCGCACCTGTACCTGATGATGGATTCGATTGGCCCCGACTGGCTTATCCCCGAGAGGAGATTGACTGGGATCAACCATTCGCATTGATGAAGCGTGACCCTCGCGAGACTGGCATTCTTATCCTAGGTTGTTGACCACATCATGTTTAGGGAGCGCGTACCTCCCTAAAGCCAAGGACTAGGAACAATGCAATCAACCCATGCTTTCACTCCCACGAACGGCGCAGTCCAACGAGCAACTGATTGCTGCACTAATGGCGGCACCGGATACTGAACAGCATCGTGTAAGACGACTCACGGGTGATGTCTGTACACTACAGCAAGAGGTGTACACCTGAGACATCAATTGGACGAACTCAAGGAGAACACGGGAAGACGCTGAACGGTTGTCACCATATGCAAGATGGTATTATGGCACTCCAAGGACGCGTGACTGCTCGTGAACAGCGGGACGCCATAGCCGATAATAGGATTGCCATTTTAGAAGCTCAACTAGCAGCACTCCAGATTGCTATAGCTCCTGCTCCTGCCGCAGACTCTGAGGATGAGGAGGATCCCGAGGAGGGACCCGAGGAAGAGGAACCGGAGGAGATAGAGGATGATAGTGATGGGTCAGACATTGTCGATTGACTCTTTATATGACTTAGACTACGTAGTGCTTCTTTTTTAAAACCTATGTGGGAAGGGTTGTTTCCACACGAACGACAAAACTTCAATTTTGACATTGCTAAATACATTGGTACTTATTGCAATTTATTTACTTTGGTTATTATTTTTGTTATGAATGTTGTGGTTGTGATGATACGTTATTCCTTCATTTACTGTTTACTACGCTTCAATGGGTTAAATGTGTATGATGTTACTCATTATTGTATTGTGAATATAAAGTGAAAAGAATGGACGCTCCGTGGACGTGGACGTGGATGTGTCGTGGACGCGGACGTGGAGTGGCACGGAGAACAGGGTGGTGGTGCTATTAACATGACTCCTGCAGAATTGGCTGCTCTAATTAACAAACATGTTCAGGCGGCAGTGGCTGCTGCCCACGCGGGTCAGCCAGCAGGTAACAATGACAGAAAAACAAATCTGATATCCTTTATAACTGTGGGGGATGTTGATTAATGTGTGTTGTGTTAAAACAGGACACCAGTGTGTACATACAAGTCCTTCATGGACTGTAAACCACACACTACAGCGGTACAGAGGGTGTGTAGGGCTTGTACGTGGTTCGAGAAGACTGAGTCCGTTTTCTCCAAATGTAACTGCCCACCGGCGGATCAAGTAAAGTATGCCACCGGGACTTTGGAGGGTGCAGCCCTGTCTTGGTGGAACGCGCAAGTCCAGATGCTTGGACAAACGACGGCAAATGGACTCCCTGGAATGAGTTCAAGGATATGATGATCGAGGAGTACTGTCCTCGAAATGAGGTGCAAAAGTTAGAGATGGAATTCTGGCAGCTTAAGATGAAGGGTTCAGAAATTGAGACTTACACGACGTACTCATGAGTGGCTACATTGTGCAGGAATGGTTAATGAGACACATAAGAGAATCGAGCACTACATACGAGGCTTGGTGCCTGAAATCCAAAGTATGGTAACAGCTTCTAACCCGACTACGATTCAGCAGGCCATCAAATTGCCCAAACTTACTGATCAGGCGGTAGAGCAAGGGCGGTTACCCAAACGGGGCGCTGTGTGAGCGTGCCCGACAACAAAAGGAAGTGGGATGCTCCCAGCAACAGCAATAACAAATCATCATCATCATCGTCTGGCAGTCAACAACAATCCACCAGCAGCAACAGTCAGTGGCAGCAACAGCGGCGGTTCGATAATAACCGAAATTTCAACCAAACTGCCCCAAATAACCAAGGACCCAGCGGTTACGGCGGCAGACATCCCAAATGCCCACGATGTAACTACCACCATGTGGGACGGTGTGATAGCTTCAAGTGTCAACGTTGTGGAAAGATGGACACGCTGCGAAGGATTGCCATGGTGAACTAATGAAGAGGCCACAACAATCTCAAGAAACCCCCAAGGGTTGTTTTGAGTGTGGGAAAGAAGGGAATTACAAGCGAAACTGCCCACAACTAAGAAGGAACGGAAATGGCAACAACAACAACAACAACACCAACAATCATGGGAACAACAACAACAATGGTAATAATAACAACAATGGTGGAAATGGCACTGGAAATGGCAGCAATAAAGATGGAGCCAAAGGGAGAGCCTTCGTCATTGGCTCAGGTGAGGCTCTAGATGATCCCACAACTGTTACTGGTAGATTCCCCGTTAATGGTTGTTTTGCTACGGTACTATTTGATACTGGAGCCGATAGGAGTTTTGTGTCCTTAAAATTCTGTAGTCTTTTAAGTGATATACCCTCTGCTTTAGAATCTAAGTACACTGTGGAATTAGCCGACGGTAAACAACTCCATGTAACGCATATCCTTAAGGACTGTAGGATAGAACTTGTGGTCATACTTTCGCTATAGATCTCATGCCTGTTACGCTGGGGAGTTTTGATGTTGTGATAGGCATGGATTGGCTCTCTAGCAAGCAAGCGGAAGTCATATGTCACGAGAAGATTATACGGATCCGGTTGGTGATCAAATTCTTACCGTCAAAGGTGATAGGAGTGGTGCTGTGATAGGCATCATCTCGTATATGAAAGCTCAAAAGTTGTTACGAAAGGGCCGCGTGGCTATCTAGCACTTGTAACCGACAAGCAAAAGGAAGAAAAGAGAATGGAGGATATTCCCGTAGTACGCGACTTTCCGGAGGTGTTCCCAGAAGATCTTCCTGGATTACCACCGCACCGCCAAGTGGAATTCCAGATTGAGTTGACTCCCGGCGCAGCTCCGATTGCTAGGCACCTTATCGATTAGCACCAAACGAACTACAGGAGTTGTCGTCACAACTTCAGGAGCTTCTGGATAAAGGCTTTATTCGACCTAGTACATCACCTTGGGGAGCTCCTGTACTCTTTGTTAAGAAGAAGGATGGCACATTCCGGATGTGCATCGATTATCGAGAGTTAAACAAAGTAACAGTCAAGAACCGATACCCTTTACCTCGTATCGACGACTTGTTCATCAGCTTCAAGATCAAGCTATTACTCGAAGATTGACTTGAGATCTGGTTATCATCAACTCAGAGTTCGAGAAGAAGACATTCCCAAGACTGCATTTCGTACTCGTTATGGTCATTATGAGTTCTTGGTCATGCCGTTTGGGTTGACTAATGCACCTGCTGTGTTCATGGACCTCATGAACCGCGTGTGCAAACCTTATCTTGATCAGTTTGTCATTGTGTTCATCGATGATATACTGATATACTCTAGGACCAGGAGGAGCATGAAGAGCACTTACGAATGATCTTGGAACATTGAAAAATGAGCACTGTATGCTAAATTCTCAAAGTGTGACTTTTGGATAAGAGAGGTACAATTCCTAGGTCATATTGTTAATGAGAAAGGAATACACGTTGATCCTGCCAAATTGAGGCGATAAAGAATTGGACTACACCCAAAACACCAAGCGAGATAAGGCAATTTCTTGGATTAGCAGGATATTACCGCCGATTCATAGAAGGATTTCTAAGATCGCACAACCTCTCACAGCCTTGACTCACAAAGGAACGACATACAAATGGGCTGAGAGTCAAGAATCAGCTTTCCAGTTATAAACAAAAACTCTGTACTGCCTGCCCCGATTATAGCATTACCGAGGGAACAGATGACTTTGTGGTGTATTGCGATGCATCCATTCAAGGATTGGGTTGGTCTTGATGCAACGAGACAAGGTGATAGCTTACGCCTCGAGACAACTAAAGGTTCATGAGAAGAACTATACTACCCGACCTAGAATTGGGTGCAGTAGTTTTTGCCTTAAAGATCTGGAGACATTATTTGTACGGTACCAAGTGCACAATCTACACCGATCACAAGAGTCTTCAACATATCTTTGAGCAAAAAGAGTTGAATATGAGGCAGCGACGTTGGGTGGAACTACTAAATGATTATGATTGCGCAATTAAGTATCATCCGGGAAAGGCGAACGTAGTTGCCGATGCTTTAAGCAGGAAGGAAACAGCTAAACCCCGCGGGTGCGAGCTTTACAGCTTACTATCAGTACCCAATTGCCCGACAAGTTAAGGAGCACAAACAGAAGCTTTAAGGTGGAAAATATTGGTTCTGAATTGTTAAGGGGAATGGATAAGCAGCTAGTGGTGAAAGAGGATGGAATTCGGTATTTCATGGATAGACTTTGGGTGCCTGTTCATGGAAATCTGAGAGATTTAGTTATGAGCGAGGCACACAAATCTAAGTATTCTATACATCCTGGATCCGACAAGATGTATCATGACCTAAAGGCTCACTATTGGTGGCCTAACATGAAAGCGGATGTAGCTATGTACGTGAGCAAGTGTTTGACCTGCTCGAAGGAAAAGTGGAATATCAAAAACTATCCGGACTATTACAACAACCCGAGATTCCAATATGGAAATGGGAACAAATCTCCATGGATTTTATTACTAAGCTACCCCGGACTAGTACTGGTTGTGACACGATATGGGTTATTGTGGATCGATTGACAAAGTCTGCTCATTTCCTTGCAATAAAGAAACCGACAAGATGGAGAAGTTAACTCGCCTGTACCTCAAGGAGATCGTTTCGAGACACGGGGTACCGATCTCAATTATCTCCGACCGTGACGCTCGTTTCACGTCACATTTCTGGCAATCATTGCAGAAATCCTTGGTACATGTTTGGATATGAGTACTGCATATCATCCACAGACGGATGGTCAGAGTGAGCGTACTATACAGACGTTGGAGGATATGCTACGTGCTTGTGTGATTGACTTCGGGAATAACTGGGAAATTCACCTGCCATTGGTGGAGTTTCTTATAACAACAGTTATCACACTAGTATACAGGCACACCTTTCAGGCGTTGTATGGGAGAAAATGTCGATCACCGGTTTGCTGGGCAGAAATTGGTGATAGTCAGATAACAGGTCCCGAGTTTATTCATGAGACGACTGAGAAAATTATACAGATACGGAACCGTATGGCTGCAGCGCGGGACAGGCAAAAGAGTTATGCTGACAAGAGACGGAAACCTTTAGAGTTTCAGGTTGGTGACAAGGTTTTGTTGACAAGTCTCACCATGGAAAGGCGTAGTTCGGTTCGGTAAACGAGGGAAACTAAATCCGAGGTACGTTGGACCATTTGAGATAGTGGAAAGAGTAGGTCCAGTAGCCTATCGATTAGCCCTACCTGATTCGCTAAGTGGAATTCATGATGTATTTCACGTGTCAAACTTGAAGAAGTGCATACTGATGAAACGACGGTCGTACCACTAGAAGAAATTCAGTGGATGAACAATTGCGTTTTTTGAGAACCAGTGGAGGTGATGGATCGTGAGGTGAAAACACTTAAGCAAAGCAAGATACCTATTGTTAAAATCCGTTGGAATTCGCGACGTGGACCGGAATTCACATGGAACGGGAAGATCAAATGAAGCTTAAGTACCCTCAACTATTCGAAGGACACTGCCAGCAGACGAAGGTATTGATTTAAATTTCGGGACGAAATTTCTTTCAACATGGGGATGATGTGACAACTCATCCAAAACTCACACGATTTCGATTTCTGTGTGCCAATGCAGTAGACCAGTGATGGAACACATCACCATGTACCGCATTTTCGGGACGAAAATTCTTTCAACATGGGGATAATGTGACATCCGGTAAATTTCCGTACCAAACTCCGTTAGTTCCGTTAAGTCTTGTATACACGTGTCGTGAGCACACACTAGTTTCGTTTAACGTTGGTGACCTATAATAATGAATAATGTTAATTTGATGTGAATCTAAGTGATTATGTGAGTATTGGGTTATGTTATGTGTTTACACATTTATAAAAATTAATTAAAGAATTTATCGCGTAACGCGGAAACGTGCCTATTTATTCGTATGTCTTGTGTTTTTTAGATAATAGTATGATTTATTTTTATAAGTTTATATCTTTATTTATGAATTAAAACACTTTACAAAGAGTTAAAGCTTAGTTTTTTATAAAATACAATTACAAGGGTTAAAAGGGTAATTATGTAAATAAAATTAATAAAACAAAACCTCAAACCCTAATTCCCCCCACCTTCGGCCGGCCGCGACTCACTCTTCTCCCTCTCCCACTTCGAATTCAGCCTAGAACAACATAATACCTGCGATTGGATCGATTTCAAGGCATACATCTCGTGGGAACATCAATTGCAAGTTAGCACACGTTTAAAGGTTAGGTTTTTCATGTTTTGTGATGTTCTTCATTATGGCCGAACTTAGATTCGAAATTGATCCTTATTAGGTCGAATTGGATGTTGTTTGATGATGTTTATATGTTAGTTAGGTTGAATACATGTTAGTTAACGTCGATCATGGATGAATTACATGTTTTTAGTGGTTAATCATGGTTTGATTCTAGTCAAACCCTAATTCGATTTTGGGCATGATTATGGATGAATGATGGTTGTTGATGAATGTGTGGTGATTAATAAGTTGTATGAATGTTAGAAATCATGAATCTTTCAAGAAATCGATGATTTAGGTTGATGTTCATAGGTTACTAATAATAGAAACTTTATTTGCATGAAATGTTGAACTAGGGATTTATGATGTTATGGATGTGTTCATGTGTGATAATTAGATGTTAGATTGATGTTGTGATCATTGCGAATTCAAGAACACATGTATAGTTCATACATTACAAGATAGTAACTTTTGGATATGATTTGGTGAATTATGATGTTTGGATGTAGTTGATTATGCTTAGATGTTAGTATGAGCTTGAATTGGTATATTATTGATGAATCACATATGCTTTGGATGTTTGATAGATTTTGGGATATCTTTCCCAAAAGGGAAACTTTATTTGTGTAAACGTTGAAGTATGATGTTATGACCATGTCTGGGATGTTAGGAGCCTGCTATTATGTTCAAGGATAGATTCTAGTGTGATAGAACGTGTTAATTAGTTGTATGGCATGCTTGGATAATCATGTGTGATATTGGACTTGGTGATCATGTATGGTTTGGATGTGTGTAGTAGTAGGACATCATGCTTGGGTCTGGTAATTGATTGTTGTGATGTTGTTAATGCAATGCATATGCTTAAAGAATATGGATATGATCATTATACACGCGTGCGGATCTGAGGCCCCTACTTAGTAGGATTGGCACGGTTTAGGATGTGAAGTCGTGAGTGGCTTCACATGGCATGTGATGAATGGTTGAACCTTGTGTGACATGTTAGTTGTATTATAACTAATGGATATGTTAATGTCCTAGATTCGCATGACTTGTATAGTACTTGATTGTACGATGATCTAAGTGATACACCTGGTTGATATAGCTATGTATGATACTATTTGAATGTTAATCATGTATGTTGTATGTGCTCATTGGCTTTATTTGAATTATAACTCATAATGTCACCAACGGATCAAACGGGTCAACTAGGTCAAACGTGTCAATTTTTCTGGAAGCTTGAGTCTATGTTTTTGGTATGATTAGGGTTTCACATGTCTTTTATTTACACGTACTTATGTACTCACATGATCTTGGTAACCTGTGAAGGTTGGCTATCCTCTCGTTTCTCAAAATAACCCTAAGTACCTTTGCATACATCAGGTGAGTTCATGCCCCACTCTTTACTTAATCTCTTTTGGGGGAGATAGCATACTGGTATTATACGAAGGCTTTTATTATTTAAGTTGTGTATAATATTAATATAGTGCTGTTTACCATGGGAAAAGTCCTCACACTTTTGAATTGTTAATATTTAATAGCGGGGAAACTTGGGTAGTACTACTGGGTCTGACGAGCCCCACCTGTGACTCGAGGTCAACCGGGTGCAATTGTCCTATTGAACATTGTCACGACATGGTAAGTCGTGACAGGAGGCAACAACTATCACAGACAACTTCAATTGCAAAATCACTATGTATTAATATTTACTGATAATAGACTAGCTATCTATTACCATGCACTGCTTATATATATCACAACTGTTTACATGTTTATTGAACTCAAACTCTTGAACTCACCAACCTATGTGTTGACATTTTAGATGCTTTTCTCAGGTCCTTAGCTTGCTTGCCATAGGAGCACTGCACGGTTCATTGCATTTTAAGACACGATGCTTCAAGACAATTTGACATTTTAACAATTATAGTTTACTTTTTGGGTTGGCATTTGTTTTGCCTTAGTTATACTTTAATGACTTGGGTTGTTTTCAAAAACGCTTCCGCATTGTTTAAAGTTTGTGTTTTGATTGATTTTGTTAAATTATGGCATTTAGAGTCGTTCTGAGTAACCATTGACTGTGATCCTGGTTTGTTCACACGCCTCGCGGTAAAACTCCGCAAGTGAATTTTGAGGGTGTGACACTTTTCAACGATAGTTTATACATCTTCATAATCAATCGGAAGACTCAACAATAGCTTCACAAGATAAGTGCGCATTTCAGCACCTTCACTGCCATTTTGAATTATTTATGTGTCTTTTTATAAAACTATTTTTAAATGAAAGTTATTCGGGAGACTCTAAACTAATCATTTGTAAACTTTTATACTTTTATGACACTGTTTGCTATTTTTGAAAATTGTTCAAACATATACCAAACATTCAGTACAGAATCTAAAATTGGTGCAATAATGCTTTTTTGATATACATTTCGCATTTTGGTATTCTCTAAACGTCCTAACTTCTTGTAATGAATTCCGACCTCAAGTTATTTTTTCTTTTTATCCTTTAGAATATCACCTTTGACTCTTAAACATCCAAGCTCTTACGTACTCTACACCATCATTATAGAATGTGACTTTTCTATACCCCCTTTTTTATCTATTTCACACCTTTTGGGGTGAAACAAGTTAATCGTATAAATATACACTTGTAAAACATTTTGATACTTGTAATGCACAAGCAATTCTTTTATAAACTTGTCATGATTATTTTAGATATTTGTGAGCCTTATATGATAGTCATCTTCTAAAATCAATCATTAAATGTTGCTAGCCTAGCGACATCATAGATCTATGGGCTTGACAAGCCTATTTGGTGCTAAAGTCGAGGTTATTGCAGGCTTGTTTGATCAAGAAAGGCTAGTGCAACGAAAAGCCAACACATAGAGAATATTTGGTGCTGCTGATAAAGGATTTCTGAAGCTAAGTGTGGAACTTTCGAAGACAAATGGAGTTCTTCTGAAGACAAGTTCAAGAACAACTTCTGAAGGAAAACTCCAACTTTCGAAGACAAAGTCTTCTCTTCCGAAGTTCAAGTCTTAGTAGATTTCAAGATGATGACTTCCGAAGTAGAAGTCCCCAAACCTCAGATGAAGTAAGTCTCTTCCAAAGTGTAATTGGCCTTGGAAGAACTTGTTCTTTGAAGCCAATTAACCTTCAGAAGACACTGTTATGAACCAGTGGACATAAGTATGGTCCTTCTGACACTCCGCTGCAAACCTCTGATAAACTACATGCCGCTTCTCAAAAGGCCATGTAGTTGACCATACTTTATTCCACTATTCACCTTATCATTAGTATAGTTACCAACTTCAGTTGGTGACAAAAGGTAACATTATCGAAAATCCTTTAACTTTAGATTTGTAATATTTTCCATAGTTATAGGTTTCCAGCTGGTATCAAAGTATATCCGTCTGTAGGTGATAGTATATGTTTCACATTATAAGTCTTGGAACATGCTTGTAAGAGTCTTCTAATACTTTGAGTTGAGAAGTAATATATACAAGTACCTTGAAAATTATTTCCTTGTGTACTTTGCTACTTAATATATTATTATCAACTCTTAAAAGAGATTCTGCTTCATCATAAACCATGTGTGTGTAATTGAGTTTGACAGAAAAACAAAGTGTTAGTGACAAACATCGATCCTGCACGGCTCCTGATGATGTATTCTTGTTCATCATGGGAACCAAGTAGACTTAGCTAATCGTATATCTTATTATGGCTAATCATTTTTCAAGGTTTGATTGTATCATTATGTTATCTATACATTCTTGCACTATTTCATAACCTATGACTTGAATTGTCTCTTAAAAGATATTTATTTATGTATGTACAAATTCATGGGAAGTCACCAACATCATATATTGATTGTATTTTTTAACATGTTTCAGGATGATATTTTGAGGACTTTTTCATGCATATATAGGACTTGGACCTAGATTAATTAAAGATTTAATTTTCTTGTTTGAATCTTTATTGTATTGTAATGATTTATATGTTCAGTAGTATTCATTGAAAATGGCATTTAATATTTATTTCAAGTTATTAAATTTCATGAGCTATGAACAATCGTTTCATATTCGTCCGCCCCGATGATTCAGCCGTCGGTCGGGGTGTGATAGATTGGTATCAGAGCCATGGTTAAATGGAATTACGTTTTTAGAAATGGAATTACCTAGACTATAAGTAATTACTTTACACATGAGTCCTCTTATGTATTTACTATGCTTAGATAAGATTTTATGTGACTTACATGCTTAGACATGATAATGTGATTATATTTCTTACATGATATTTCCTTATACCGTGATTCTTATCAATGCACACATGATTCTCAATTCATATTCTATGGCATTGCGCCTAAATCAAATGGTTTTTAAATTGAGTTTTGAATCGTTCTTCAGGGTTATCAACTCTCGTCAAAGTCTGTGTCCTATAACTTGAAACATGTAATGCTAGAAGAGCGTGATGCCTGTATCTCGAGGTGTTCAGTCTGGGCAAGGTATTCATGTAAATCCAAATCAACAGATTGATCCGTTAACCTTACCTGGGAACCCTTGGGGTGAGTGTCTGCTTATAGGCATGCATGTCTTCATTAAGGTTGTGGTTGACCTAATACTTTGAGAAGTCAACGTATTTGCTTTGGTTTGTAAACCGAGCGTTACACTTGAAACATCTTGTGGTTATTTTGAATTGTCTTATCATTAATTTTGTCTTCTTCGATTTTAAAACTCATTACCCAATTCTCATAATGATTCTCAATAATCTTTCTGAATGTCTTCCCGTCAAAACTGTTCACATTCTAAAACCGTATTACGATTGATTGTTAGATCTTGGAATAATAGGTCTAGATCATTTTGTTTAGACTTGGAACATTAATAAATTCTTGTAATGAATATTTCTAATTCATTATTTTGATGTATGCATTATGTATATAGGTTAATCCATATGTGTGTTGATTTATATGTATAATTCCACATACAAACATTATACTTGGTCAATTTCTAAAAGTGACTAAGTGTAAGAAACATCTACAGATGAACATTTTTCTTCTTCCGTAGATATCTTTCTTACAAGACCACATGGAGAAACTGAAGTGAAGACTTCTACGAAAAGCAAACTCCTTTGGAAGACAAGACTTCTACAGAAGACAAAGTAGCTTTAGAGACAAAGTACCTTCAGAAGAACAACGTAGCTACGGAGGACAAAAGTAGCTGTGGAAGACCAAACACTTGCACTTATATCATACAAGTGTTTCAAGTAAACAAGTCAATCACAGACTCCAATATATTTGTTGTTTCATTAATAGAAACACGCGTGTATATAAATATGAGTCCTAGGTTTCACATCAAAATAGATGCAATAGACGGCGTCCTAAGAACCATCACATCATTTCGCATGATTAACAAAACACTAAACCCTTACAGCTGTCATATCATCACACGAAAAACCATAAACATAATCATTGCATAGAAGTTAGTTAGCACTTATTATTTGATTCTTGTAAATTAATCAGTTTAATTAAATTATGTTTGATTCAAAACATTTTTTCTTTGAATATTGTTGATATCGTTTGAGCGTTTATTATCTATATTTACTGTCATCGATATTTATTATTTAATCAATTAAACAAAAACTAATAATAATTCCATAATCATTAAATCGATTCCAATCTAACACTGATAATTCCTCATTGCGATCCATGGATTCACAGGTGGTACAGAGCCAAGTGCTCATTGACTTGGATCGATTGATCTATCAGTGTTAGAATTGTATAATTGGTTCATTAGAGCTATCAGTTTCCTTAGTAGATCTATCGTTTTTTAAACAAAAGTGGTTTGGTGTCAAGATTTAAAATTCAATAAAATAATGATTTGTCTTTCAACGAGTACTGTTACATTGCTTAGTTAACACTGATCTATATTCAAAATTAATTGAAACATAGATCTTTGTTATTGACTGACTTTCATGAACTTTTCATGAGAAACTTTGGTTTAGTTAAAACTTCAATATTTAACTAAAATGAGTAGCTTTGTCGGTGGATCATCGTGCCAGCCTCTAAAGTTGGAGACAAAAACGGACTTTAAGCCCTAGAACATCAAGTTCAGGAATCATATGAACTACACTAATTCGGACTTATGTGATCAATTACTGAAGGTCCTTATATTCCACCCACTCTTGTGCCTGATTATAATGACAAAAATCAACCCATAAGTACAAAATATTTATCACCCGATGATGTTAAAAGGTCAAAGTTGATATTAGAGCATACAGTCTGCTTAATATGGCTTTACCTAAAGAAATACTAATGAGGTGAGAGAATTATAAAATAGAAAATTCCTTGTGGAAGATACTTCATACACTCTGTGGAGGAAGTGATGAAATCAGAAGCATTAGAAAGAACACTCTTCGCTCACAATATGAAACATTTCATCATATTGAGGGTGAATCAATTCCTCAACAACTCCATAGGTTTACGTAACTAGTAACCGAGATGAACATCATGGACTTGAAGTATACAAATGAGGAATTAAATAAAAAGATGCTCCATACTTTGACTAAAAGTTGGAAGTAAACTGTGTCCATGTTCAAGAACACCATTGATCTCAAGGCAACTGGTTTAGATACATTGGTAGCTAAAGTTGAGGCTCTTGAAATGCATGAAAATTCAAGAAACAAGAGTGTGAGAACACATGTCAAACCTTATCATTTCAAACAAAACCAAAAGTGCTGGAAGTGTTTTTATCGCTAATAATGATAGTGACAACTCTTTTGCTTTGAGTGAAGATGAAGAAGAAGTGAGCTTTTATGCATGAAATCCTTCAAAGAATTCTTCTCAACGTAAATTAGGAAAGGAAAAAGGAAGAACAGTTACTGAGCTAAGGAGGATGATGGAACATGTTATGAATGTTGAGCTTGAAATGGGTGTGAGATTCAGGACTGAAGCTCTAAATCCTGCTGCTGAGTAACACAACAAAGTCCCTACTGAGTCTATCACTATTGAAAGTAAAGACCAGCACAAACGGAAAGATAAACTGATTAGAGAACCAAGAGATATGATACGTGTCAAAGTATGGCCACTTGGAACAACAGTCAGAGAAATAACAGAACAGAAGTCTACCTTGATAGAGTTGTTTGATCACCTCACAACTCCAAGCTCTATGGAAGAAAACAGGATTTTGGCTTGGAAATATGATCAAGAGTGGGATTGTGTAGTCAGAAAGTGATCATCTAGAAGGATTAAGTACTTCCATGATGTAGAACAAGTCCTATGCATGCCTGAATGTGACATCAAAGATCTACAAAGCCTAATCATCACTAACTACCCAATTCACCCAAGAGGAAGAGACTTCTCTATATTAGTTGGTAAGTTAAACAGAAAATTCAGAGATGATGTGCTAAAAGAGAGGATGATGAGCACAAAAGAAGAATAGCGAGGATGAAAAGATCAAAATGCAACTCCATTACATTGGTAGATGATGAGTTTTAAAGAGTGTTGGATACCAAGACAGGAAGGTAGCAGCCATTAAAAGATTTGATAGAAATCAATAAACATATCCCATAACATAATGGGGATATGTGAGAAAACAAAAGAATTGGTGCTAATGAGGAATGAAGAGAAGAATAGAGCTAACCGAATTAGGATCTTTGATCTAGTGGAAATCAAGCTACACCATCTGTAAGGCCCCATTCCCTGGACACTCACAGTTGGTCAATCACTGCACAAAAACATACATATAATTTTTAACATTATTAAAAACATCACATCGGAATTAACTTAAACCATTTCATACATTAATAATCGTTTTTGCAAAATAATACAACATTGTTAACAATTACAAAACATCATTTGTTCGCATTACAATGCAAAAATATTATCGTTATACAAAATGGATCCATCCAAATGATCCAAGTAGCCACCTCGTGCCATGCTCAACAACATTTATCTACCAACTGGAAACACATAAAAGTCAGCTCTGTTGAGTGAGTTCTAGTTTTACAAAATCATTATATTACCTTTCATTCGTTAAATCATTTTCTTTACTATCGCACATGATCACACGTTATACGTACATCAAGGTAATAATTATTATCTTCATTATTGTTCATTTCGTACATTTTGCACGTTTCACATATTTCGTACTTATCGCACTTTTCGTACATTTATTATCTTTTCACTTCTACCTAGGTCTTGTCATATACATAACCCCCCTCTTGAGCACAAAGCTATATCATTTAGGGTTAAGCGACAAGGACCCCATATTGCACATATCGCACATATGGAGTAGTCACATAGACTAACTCCCCCTGTGTGTGAACCTTAAGGGTTAGCCAAGATCACACGCTGTAAACACACAGTGAGCTAACAACTCTCAATGAGTTGTGAACCTCCTTTCATTTGCTTGCAAGACTTTTCATTCGTTCACTATGTTCCACTTTCATTATCCTAAATCTTTCACTTTGTTAAGATAATTCTTTACATTCATTATCATAATCATACCATACGTAACAAGAAACACAAGGAAACAATCATACATAAAATACATAATCATCATACATCATCATCATGCATAAGCATAGCATAAATACCATCATATCATCTATGACCTGAAAATGTGAACTTACATTACCCCGGGAACCTCCCAAGTCAAAGCCTAGATTCAACATGTTCCCCATAATCTCAAAAAATTTTCTAAGTCTTAGGCACATGGGAACTATGCAGGTGCATGGGCACTATGTAGGCGCATGGCCTTCTGAGCGCATGGGAACTATGTAGGTGCATGGCCTTCTAAGGGCATGGGAACACTTAGGCACATGGGAAAGTTCTAGGCGTATGGGCACTATACGGGCGCATGACCAACACTTAGTCACTTTCGGGCAACTTCCTAGGTGCATGGGCACTATGCAGGCGCATGAGTGCCTAGGCGCATGGGCTTTCTAGGCGTCTGTACACTTAGTCAAACTCAGCCTAATCATCGGCACATGGATACTATTTGGGCGCATGGGGTTTGGGCACATGGGAAAACTTAGACAGTTTATACCATTGAGCGTATGGACCACTATTTGAGCCCATGGCATCCTACACACCTCAAAATCATTCTAATCAGGACCCAAACATCAAACTAACATGTTCTAAGCTTATATCTTACATTCTAAGCATCAAAACATGAATATAGCATCTTCATAACTACATAAATTACCCAAAATTAAACCCACCCGCATACATACACACAAAACATACGGGTGCAATATCCAAATAAATAAAACGTCATACATGCATTTCCAGCCTCAAATAAGTTTAAAACAAGTAAAAAGGGGGTGCTAGAACTCACCTTATGCAACTTTCGGATGAACTTCCTCAAACCCGAATGCACTTTTAGTTTAAGCACCTAAAACCTACCAAAACACAACCCGGACACAAATGAACACACAACCGAGGCATAGACTGGTTAAGAATACCCCAAAACCAAGAATTCTTACCTGAGTTTGATCTTCTTCTTCTCTTTTCTTCAAAAACCTGAAATTCAGCTCCTCTTTTTTCTGTCTCTAAAATATCCAAATGAAAAAAAAGTGAAAAGTAACATGGCATGGGTGGCCATGTTGCTTTTGTACAAAATTATATAAAGTTTTGTAATTTTTACACATTTAACCCCTCTACTTGGGTTTTATTGCATTTCTTCTTATTCCTTGCTTTTATGCTTTCGTTTGGTCTATAAAAATTTCTAGGTGTTACAAGTCCACCCCCCTTATATAGGTTTCGTCCCAGAAACTTGTTATTCCTCAAACAAATGTGGGTAATGTTGCCATATCTCCTTTTCGGTCTCTGTTGGACCCTTGAAAGGATCATACATGCCACCTCAATGGGTGATTTGATGATTGTTCTACTGAAATCCCTTAAGTCCAAGAAGAAATGCAGATGAAGAATCTGCTAAGAAGAATAAAGTATTGTCTCTTGCATTTGTCAAATACGAAAGGCATAGAACAAATACGGACAAGTATTTGTTCTTCCGCATTGACAAATACGGAAGACCAAGAATGGATGAGGACAAGTACTTACTCTTCCGCATTGAGAATGCGGAAGACAAAGTAAATGCGGACAAGACTTTGCTCATCCGCATTGACAAATGCGGATGACCAAACAAATGCGCACAAGTATTTGTTCATCCGCATTAACCAATGCGGATAACCAACATACTAATGCGGTTGATCAAGTGAAGAAATGATGATCAAGTTAACTCATCCGCATTTGTCAATGCGGATGAAGAAGCAAAGATACGGATAAAGACTTAGACTAGTTCTAATGTAATAGGTCGGGGGTAGTTTAGTCATTTTGTAAAAGGTATCTTGTCTGCCTATAAATAGAATTGATACCTCATATATGAGGTGACGGCTGATAGATAGAGAATTTTTGTTGTAATTATTATCTATAATTTATCAACTTTCATATATCAATACAAAAGCATTTATGAGTATTTTTCTTGCATTGAATGTTCTTTGATTGTTTGTTTCCACCGCTCAATCATTGACTTGGTTACCATATTCGATTTATAGTAGGAATATTACTCTTACTCAACCCCAGTCAATTGGTATCAGAGCTTTGGCTCTCGATTCTTTTTCAGATCTGCGAAAGAACTGAATAGAATTTGATTGATCTAGTAATCGACTTGCTAGTAGAATATATCATATTCTCTACTTAGTAAATAGCATAAATTACCCTTGTCTACACTTACTCATCAAAATACTCATAACACCAAGAAACTCAAGAAACTTAGTATCATCACAGATCTGTTTCTGAATTCCATTGGAACTATTTGGACTAAGTTGGACTGATCAATCCTAAAATCATCTAAATCTACATTATACAAGTTAAACACATAGTTAAAATGGATTCTTACAACTACTCAGAACTTGGTCATACACCTAAACCTCTAATGCTTAAACATAAATCTGAGTTTAAATAGTGGAAAATCAGGTTTAGGAATTACATCACAGGTGTAGATCCTAATTTCTGGATATCAATATGCAAGAGTCCACACATCCCTGTTACTCTGTCTGCAGATCAAGCTGCAATATACAGAACTGCTAGAATACCCATTGAAGATCTGACCTTAGATGAAGAAGACTACAAGAAAATCAAGATAGACCTTAAAGCCTACTCAATTCTAACTCAAGCACTCAAGATGAATTTGCTGAAAAGACTGGAGAAGTATGGAACTACAAAATCTGTGTGGGATACACCCAAAATCATGTGTGAAGGAAGCAGTGAAGTGGCTTAAATCAACAAAGACAAGCTTGTTAATCAGTATGAAACATTTCACTACACCAAGGGAGAATCAATCTCTAAGCAACTGCACCGATTTGTACAGTTAGTAAATGACTTGGAAATCATAGGAGTCACTTACAAAATTAAAGAATTAAACAAAAAGATGCTTCACAGTCTCCCTGAAAGCTAGAAACAGAATGTAACCATGCTGAAAAATACTCTTGATCTAGAGAGTACTACTCTAGACATCATGATAGCCAAAATTGAAGCTTTAGAACTTGATGAAAGAAGCAGAAATCTTGGTGGACCTAGAGTAATTGAGGCTTACAAATTTCCATCAGAATCTCATTCTATGGAAAATGCATTCATCATTGAGGAGGATGATTTTATCTCATCTAGAGATCAAATGAACAATACTGGGTTCATTCACCAATCAATCATCCTTCAACCTTATCTTAACCTCCTAGATTCACTACTGCTCCTCAAACTTCTAGAGTCAATACTATACCTCAAACCAATCCTGAAGACTCAAGATCAAAACAACAAAAGACAACTTCCAATGCTTTTGTTGCAAGCTTTGAAGCCTACTTAGGAGGAAGACTCACTTATGCTCATATCAATCAAGAAGATCTGGAGGAAATGGATCCAGATGATGTGGAAGAAAGGGATCTACAATGGCAAATGGCCATGATTGCAATGAGAGCTAACAAAATTCTTCAGAAAAGGAAAAAAGCTGAGCCTGAATGAGAATACAAAACTTGGATATGATAAATCCAAGGAGAAATGCTTTAACTGTGGCATGGCTGGCCATTTCTCAGAGAGTGCAATGTCCTCAAGAGAAACAACTATCAAAGGAACTCTTCAGGCCAATCATCCTCACAGACTAACTCAAGCTTCCACTCCAACAACAAACAGCAGTAGTATCATCAACACCAATCATATCAGAATCCACTCCAACTAACAAATCAAGCTCATGGAAGCAGTCAGTCTTCAGCCAGTGCTCTTGTAATAAAGCAAGATGGAGTATGTGATTGGAGTGTGTATGCAGAGAAAGTCAAGCCTCAATTTTAAAATCATGCTCTTATGGCTCACATCAATGATGGACCATATCCCATGCCTACTGAGATAAAATTTAACCTTTGTAGTGAAAAATGCATTAATGAATTGCAAGGGTATAGAGATCATAATCACAAACTACCTAATAAAATCAAAGAAGAAAAGGTGAAATCAGAGATGATGAAGAGAGAAATAAAACACTTTGAAATCAAAATTAAATCTCTTATCTCTAATATAGAAAAACTGAATGATCAGAAGTATACTCTTGCAGCTGAGAATGAGCTACAAGCTCAACAATCTATGACTGAAGTGAAACTTGAAAAGTTTCAAATGTCTTCAGTCAAGCTGCAAGAGATGCTTGATTCCCAAAAGAATCCAAAGGACATGAGAGGGATTGGTTATAATTCATGTCCTTCACCATACAATGACAACTACACTGTCATGCCTGACTCTATCTCACTCTCTGAAGCAATTGAATCTAAAAATATGAAACCTAAATCTGTAGTGAAACAAGTGACAAATCCTCAAAACAAACCTGATGTTTATATTGAAACCATTGAGGATAAATTCAACTTAACTCACCCAATCAAAATCAAAGAATGTTCAGACAAGACAGTTAGTGTCATGAAACCATCAAGCCCTGTAAAAGCAATTGTACCTTTTATAAAATTCATACCATCTATTTTACAAGGGAAAAAGAAATATGTCAAGACAGTGAAACCCACTACTGAGAGTAGTTCTGATAATGAGATTATATCTCCACAAAATTCAAGCAAATCAGAAAAGGTTTCACTACAAAAGAAACAAACTGTAACACTGAGTTCAACACATAAAACATCATCAGACCCTCAGTCTTCAAGATTAAGGCGGGGATTTGGGTTTGATATCTGTAACAAGGAACATGTTGACCAGTTTGAGAAAGAAGTGAGAAATAGGTTGAAGAAACAGAAACAACCCAGACAATTGAACAAAAGTATTGTTATGAAGCAAACTACTAAAAGGGTTGATTATGATTCATCACCTAAAGAAAAGAAAGTGACTCATCAAAAGAAAATATCAGTTGAGTCACACAAGGAAAAATCGGATTCAAGAAACAAACAAATGTATTATGATATTTGTGAAATGTTCAATCACAAGACAAATAAATGCTTCTTCAATCAATATTATTCTATCTGTGATATGAATAATCACTCCACCAAAAATTGCTTTTTCAACAAGTCTTGTTCAATCTGTGGCATGAACAATCACAATACATTTGATTGTTACTTTAATCAGAAGGGGTTGAGAATTCCCCAACACAAGCCCATCTCAAAAACATCTACTGTGATGCACTCTGTCAGACCTCATCTTCATAACACTCAATCTAGGACACCTAGATTAACAAATGACAAAACTAACTTGAAAGAATTAAGGAAGGGTTAAAGAAATCATCTCATAATGAAACACAAACTTGACCTTACTAAGCAAAAACCAACATTTGATAATGAAACTCGGGCTAGATTTTTACAAAGAAATAGAGACCAACGATTTCATTATTCATTTGAATCCTTAGTAGATGTTGATGAGATGACTCAGTCAAATCATCATAAAAAATCTCCCAAAACACCTCCATCCAAATCATAATTCAGAGGGAAATACCAGGAGGTCACTATCATGAATAGGAATAGGAAACCTAAGACCATCATGGCTTGGGTTCCTCATTCTAATTAGTTCTTTTTGCTTGTAGGTTCATCCACACAGGTCTAATAGCCTATGGTACGTAGACAGTGGATGCTCCTGAAACATGACTGGAGATCGTTCCCTCCTTCATGACTTCAAGTGCAGACAAGGAACTACTGTGGCATTCGGTGGAGATTCAGAAGGTGGTAGAATTACAAGAGAAGGATCTGTGACAAACGGGATGCTAAGCTTTGACAGAGTGAATTACTATGAACAACTGAATTTCAATCTGCTAAGCATGTCTCGGATTTGCGACAAAAAATATTCCACTCACTTTACAGACATTCACTGCTACATTCTGAAACCTGGATTTCAGATCCTTGAAGAATGGGTTGTCTTAAAGACTCCATGGAAAAATAATACATATGTCTTAGACCCGTGTTCTGCATCACCTAAGGAAGAAACATGTCTTTTGTCTAAAGCATCATTTGATGAATCACAGCTTTGGCATAGACGTTTGGGGCACACTTTTTTTTTTGTTCCTCTTCAAGCTGATCCCATCAAACAACTGTCACAAAACCTTAGTGTTTCTTCTAAAGAAGGTCCTAGCTTGGTACCATCTCACTCAGATGACTTGTCAAATGAGTTCAGAAATCAAAAACAAGCTTCTCATCCAGTAGAAACACAAGGTAGATCAAATGATGCAAGCAATCTTAGTGCTTCTAAAGATGTAGTAGTTACTAAAACAGAAGTTGACAATCTTCCTTATTCAACAACAATACAAGATGAATGTGCCTCCGACAATAATGAACCGAATGTCTCCAATCTTGATGTAACTATTGCTGGTGACACCATTCCAACCATAAGAATACACAAGAATCATCCAGTTGAAACCATTATTGGTGATCTTAATGAGAGGGTGATTAGAAGCAAGTCTAGTATTGCAAACATCTGTTTGTTCTCATGCTTTCTATGTCAAACAGTACCCAAAAACATCAAGGAAGCACTTTAAGACAATAGTTGAATTGAAGCAATGCACAAAGAATTGCTCCAGTTCAAGAAGCAAGAAGTATGGCAGCTGGTAGATCTTCCCGAAGGACAATACCCTATCGGTACCAGATGGTTGTACAAGAACAAGAATGATGATAGAGGGATCGTCATCAGAAATAAAGCAAGACTAGTGGCACAGGGATACACTTAGGAAGAAGGAATCGACTACGAAGAAGTGTTTGCTCATGTTACCAGACTAGAAGCAATCAAAATCTTTCTTGCATATTCTGCGTCCATGAAATTTACTATTTATCAAATGGATGTAAAGTGTGCCTACCTGTATGGAAAGAAGTCTATGTGAGTTAACCACTTGGCTTTGAAGATCCAGATTTCCCTCATAGACTTTACAAGCTTGACAAAGCTCTGTATGGTCTTCATCAAGCACCAAGAAAGTGCTATAAGACTCTATCATCCTTTCTTCTTGAACATGGGTATGAAAGAGGAAAGATTGATCAGACTCTCTTCAGAAGAAAAAGAGGAAAAGACATGCGGTTAGTCCAGATCTACGTGGATGACATTATATTTGGCTCGACAAACAAGCAACCCTTCAAAGAATTTTAAGACCTTATGCATTCAAAGTTCCAAATGAGTGCTATGGGGGAACTCACCTTCTTTCTAAGGGTGCAAGTCCAACAAATAGCAGATGGAATCTTCATGAACCAATCAAAATATGTAGAAACAATGTTGAAGAAATTTCACTTTGCTGACTGTCAGTCTTTCAGAACTCCTATGGATACTAAGTTGAAGATTGGACCTGACCCTAAAGGCAAATCAGTGGATCAGATTCACTATCGATCAATGATAGGTCCGATTATGTATCTAACAGCCAGTAGGCCTGACATTATGTTTGGTGTTTGTGTGTGTGCCAGATATCAAGCTGATCCAAAAGAATCACAGTGAACGCAGTCAAGAGGATATTCAGATATCTGAAGGGCAAGCCAACTCTTGGGTTATAGTATCCAAAGGAAGGAGAATTCAACCTCTATGCCTACACAAATAGTGATTATAGAGGATGCAACTTCAAAAGAAAATCCATTTCTGGCTGTTGTCAATTTCATTGTCCCAGACTAGTGTCCTGGCAATGCAAGAAGCAGACAAATGTGTCTGTGTCCACTGCAGAAGCTTAGTATATTGCTGCATCAGCATGTTGCTCTCAAGTTCTCTGGATTCAAAACCAGATGCTTGATTATGGTTTTAACTTCTATTGGCAACACACTTGTTGTCTTTATAACTAATAATCTAGTTCAGCACTTAAAACAAAACATATTGAGATTAGATATCACTTTTTGAAAGACTGTGCTGAAAAAGGTTTAATCAAATTGATTCAAGTACCAACTGAAAATCAATTAGCTGATTTGTTTACCAAGGCATTTGAACCTAGTAGGTTTGAATTTTTGGTTCAATCAATTGGCATGATTAACCTTGAGTAAAAACCATGAAAAACATCAAAAAAAAACAATTTAAAACATCAGAAAATCACAAAAAGAAATCAAATTTGATGAAGAAAAGATTTTTTAGGAAATGGTATAATTACAGTCGTTATATCATTCACTGTGCTAAATTTCAAAATGTAAAAGACTTAATGACTTACCAAATATGTTGGTAGGCTCAACTTGGAAGAAAAGATACATGCAGTAATGAATTAAAGACATATTCAATTGTGAAACACTCATCACAACGGACAGGTATGTATTGGCTTATCTGAATGCATGCGTGTGTAGTAGCCTAAACACACCAGGTAATGATACTTTATGAATCTCTTTCACCACATCATATGTCATCTTTGTTTTGCTGAGCAAAGACCTGATGAAACTTGCATATAGTGCAGATGTTATGATATAAAAGATTCCCAATGTGGAACACATCCAAAATTGGATGGATCAACAAAGTAATACATTCTATGTGAACGAACAAAAGAATCCTATCATGGATCACCTTCCAAAGTGAAGTGAAAAAAATCCCAGTGTGGATCAACATGAAAAAGGATCAAATTAAAAGAATCCCAATGAGGATCAGTGACAATGAGATTTCATGACTTAAGTAACCTGGTAAGAAAAGTTGTGAAAAAGTTCTACCATGCACTGTATAAGGAGGGTTGATCATTTCATGCTTATGTGTGTAAGGTACACATTGAATAATTAATCAACCAAAACATGACAAAAGTCATTTGCATCAAAATATCAACCAGGTATGGGTTTAAGAGGACAAAGATACCTTCAATCTTCAAGTTCATGATAAATGTCCATTTAATCATAAAGGCTGATAGATAGAGAATTTTTGTTGTAATTATTCTCTGTAATTTATCAACATTCATATATCAATACAAAAGCATTTATGAGTATTTTTCTTGCATTGAATGTTCTTTGATTATTTCTTTCCGCCACTCAATCATTGACTTGGTTACCATATTCGATTCACAGTAAGAATATCACTCTTACTCAACCCCAGTCAATTGGTATCAGAGCATAATGCTTAGTCATTTTGGGGGACTAATTTAAAATAATATTCAAAAGGTTTTAATATTAATCAAAATAATATTCAAAAGGTTTTAAATCTTTAAAGTTTCTCTCCAAATGTGGACATAAACTTTAGGGGGAGTAATTTAAAATTTTTGAGTAAGTCCAAATTTTTGTTTGTTAACTTAATTTTGAAAAACAAAACAAAAAGAATTTTAGTTGGTGTTGTTGCAATAAGTCATACCATTATATCACAGCTTATGTAGATTCTTAGAAGCATGATAAGTCCAAGATCTGTCAAAATTAGGAAACTTTTATCAATTGTGACATAGAAGTCAATCCAAGTAAGAATTGACAACTTCAACAGCCAACTTCATAAGAAAAATCAATCAAGGACACCTCTTCATAAGATGAATAATCACTTCAATCACATTAACTTTTGATTAAGTTCAAAAGCTAATGCAGGTAAGTGCATTAGTTAACCCGGGTGAAGGTAACCCATGCATGTAACTAATGCGGGTAACAATATATTTTCAAGTGCAAGTAATGCGGACAATGATTTTACTCTACCGCATTTGCTACAGTTAACAATGCGGTATGAACAGGTCTCTCTCGCATTTGCTATGGTGCAATGTTGACCAAGTGTTGTCAACCGCATTTGGTATAGTCACACAAATGCTGATTGACTTTGTTCTATCGCATTTGCTACTGTGTATAAATACGTATAGGATAAAACAAGTAACTCTACCGCATTTGTTACAGTGAATGCTGATGAACACAATCACAAGTTATTCTTCCGCATTTACTACAACACAAATGCGGACAGTCAAAGGTTTCAAGTTTTAACTTCCGCATTTGCAACAGTACACAAATGCGTAAAGAATAAGAATAAGAAGAAACAAAACTTCCGCACTTACAACAGTAGCCAAATGCGGACCGTCAATGTCAAAAGTTTGTCTTCCGCATTTGCTACAATTAACAAATATGGATGACCAAAAGTCAAACAAATTAACCTTCAGCATTTGCTACAGTGGTGACTGTATCTGCTTTTAAACTTGTAAAATCTTTCAACATGTATTATTTGACTACTTAAAGGAATTCAAACGGGTCATTTAATACTTTTCAAATTGAGAGACTTTATAGTGAGACGAGGGCAAATGTACAGTACACCATCTTCAAACTTTATCATCATAAACATTCAAAGATTTCATGTGAATCTACTCAATCGACTTCTGTTATCGATTCTGAAACAACGTTCGTATCGGAAATAAGGTGAAACTTTCATAAAAATTTTAATCAAGACCTAAGTTTCAGAATGTTAAACCTAAATCAGTCAATGAACCAATTGATAAGGAAGAACCCAGAAACATGTTTCATTGATGTAACATAATACACCTTTTCGACTTCAATGAGCATGAAAACCAACAGAAAGTCTTATCATCATGAAAATCTTGATATTCATGTTCGTTGTAAGAACATAGCATGTTAAAATTGAAACATTTGAAACAAATCAATGAAACAATAGCTCATTAATGGTTCAAACATAGAAAATGTGATTGTTAAATGACAAACTCACCATTTGCCATGACAACAATGCCACAAATTGACAAGCAGTCTTCCTTGTCAATTTAAAGTCAAACTGATAACTAACACACATGTCTCTTGTGCAGATTACATGGCAAATCTTACATGGAGCAAGCTCCATAACGTCAGCGGTTATTTAAACCCTGATGTGCCTGAAGCCGATGGACTTAGAGATATGATAAGATTCTTATCTACCACAAGGGTAGCTTATGCCATGACCGTGAGACCAACAATCTATGAGAACTCATCAGGTCCTTCTGGGACTCAGCCGAGGTAGTTGAAGCTGATGGTGTGAGAACATTAACTGGGAAAATTAACAATGAGCTCACTCTGAGGATCACAGAAGAGTCTGTTAGAAGATGTCTACAATTTGCTGATAATGCTAATGATCCTCTGGAACTAGATGATGAAGAAATAACCACATTTTTCGCTGAAATTGGTTATGAAGGAGGTTATGAAGCAAAAATATAGTTAAAGGATTAGCGGATCTACCTTGGAGGTTCCTAAGTCATATCTTCCAACACTGTCTATCAAAAAGAAAAACAGGATGGAATGACATTTCAGTGCTCATATCTTCTACAATATGTGCTCTCTGCACCAACATGCTGTTTAATATGTCTGCATATGTGTTCAATGGCCTAATTTCTAACATTCAAGAAGGAATAAGATACAAGTTTCTAATGTATCCTAGATTCATGCAATGTCTAATCAATGAATCATTCCATGACATTGTTAATGAAGGACCTGTGTTGGACATCCCTCACTATGATGCAAGATCCTATAAATACATCAAGAAGAAGGAACCAAGGAACTTTTACAGTGGTGCCCAATCACCCCTTCTTCCATGGATGATTCAGCAATTAAATCAAGCAAGTCAAGCTCAACCACCACCACAACAAATACCACAACCATCACCTCAACCTTCACCATAACCATCTCCACAAACATTACCACAACCTTCACCATAAACATTACCACAACCATCTCCACAACCATCACCACAACCATCTCCACAAATATCACCACAACCATCACCACAACCATCTCCACAAACATCACCACAACCATCACCACAACCATCTCTACAACCATCACCACAACCATCTCCACAAACATCACCATAATCATCACCACAACCACAACCACAATAATCACCACAACCAACACCACGAACAACCCCTCAACCTACACCTATATCACCTCATCATCAATCTCCAATATCACCACCACATCAATCACCTATGTCACGTTACCAACCTTTACCATCATCCCATGATCACCCTGCTGAAATTGAAGGATCAACAAGTGCATCTAAATCATCCAAATCATCTTCTGATGAGGAGGATCATCATGATCAAATCCCTGCTATGAAAGCACCTTCTGAGGCTACTCCTTAAGAGAGCTATGCTGAATCTAACATCAACAGGCCTAAAAAGGATGAACTAATATCTAAGCTCTTACTGAAAGTGGAAAGGATGGAAAGAACTTTAAATAGGAGAGCTAGAATCATCAATGATAGAATTTTAGAGCTGGATGAGAAAGAAAATGAATTGAAAGAACTAAAAGAGAAATATGAAGCTGAAAGAAAAGAAAAAGACAAGGAGATTGAGTACTTAAAAGCTGCACTAAACCATTCCAGAGAAGAGATCAATGGTCTTGTGGACACTCTTGCTATTCAGACTATAGCAATGGAGGAACAAAAAATATCATTGAGGAACAAGCAGAAATCATTTCTAGTCTTGAAAAAGAGCTTCAAAGACAAAAACAAAAGAATCTCTGAACTAGAACTGATAATTGAAAGTCAAAGAAGTAAAATGGATGAAGAAAAGAAAGATGAAGAACAAGAAAAGGAAGATATGGATGATAACAAGTATGTTTCTGAAAATGAAGAAAAAGAAGGTGATGCAAGTCAAACAAAGTTTAAAGATCAAAGTCAAGATATGGTGGTATACTCTGGAAACACAGATAACTCTCACTATGAGAAAGCTGAATTTGAAGAACTCTTCAGTGCATTAGATAGTTTTTCATCTGAAAAATTCAGCATAGATGATGACTTTTGGGAATTTGTAAACAATCAAAAGGCTGATTCAGAGCCTATTGTATTCATCCCTAAGTCACCAGTGCCTTTAGAGAAGGAGTTGACTATGCGAATTGTCCTTACTATCTCTTTATCTGAAGAACAGAAAGGAAAAATAAAAGAAATGTATGAAAAAGAAAAGAAAGAGGAAAATGAAAAAGAAAAGAAAGAAGAAAAAGAAACAGAAAAGAAAGAGGAGGAGAAAAGTAAACTGAATGATCAAGAGCCAAGCACACCTGAAAAAGTACCTGAAGTAGTAGAAAAAGCTGAAACTTCTAGACCTCGACTTCAAACTTACTCATGAAAAAGGAAATATTTAGCTGAAAAGGCTAAGGATAAGAGACCAATAGTTGAAGAAGAAACAGTTAAGAAACAAAAAGATGACCCCAAAAGCCTAGCAGCAATTGCTGAATTTTTGGAAGAGGTTGAGCAGGCTGAAGCTCAATTGAAGAAATTGGCTTGTGCACTTGATTTAGAAGAAGGTGAGATTGTTGGTAGATATGAAGCTGAAATGGATGTTCATATGGACAGTCTCATGCAAACATAACAGGCAGTAGAAGACATCGTGTCCAAAGCCCAAACTAATGACTTGATGATTAAAGCTATGTTTCTGATCAATCAAGGATATGATCCAAATGAAGCATTTGGAATGACATATGAAGGAATGAAAGAAGAAAAAGATAAAGTGAAAAGGCTGCTTGATCCAAACATTGAAACAGAATATGAAAAGGAAATCACCAACGATACTCCAAAGCATAAAGAATCCTCTATGAAGAAATCAACCGGGTATGAAAGACCATTGCCAAGAAGGGCTCCCCTACACAAGCTATCTTTAATGAAGAAATCATCTCCAACTCATGAACCATTATTTCCTGATCCTTATAATATGTATGATAAGGAAATAAAGGACTATCTCTCAACTCAGGGGTTCACGAGAAGAAGGATTGGAAACATGAAGACCAACTCATTAAGGGCTCCAACTCTTCAATTGATTAATGAGAAGAAAGAAAAACTTAAGAAGCTGGAAGAAGAATTAGCAAGCACCAAGCCCAGAAGTAGAGTATCAGCGAAGACATGATGTTGTACCAGAAAGACCAAGAACTACTTGCCCTTGTGCTACACAAGTACCCTGAATGGTTTACATAACCATCTCAGTAAAACTGCACGAAGGATTGACCACTGCAGAACTAATCAGAGGGGTGTCTACTCCCAAGGGTAAAGTTGATCAAAAGAAAATAGCTGGAAGTACGACAGTACATGGAGTATGTTCATGGTGAAAAGGATCTCAGGGCTAGTCCTATTCCTTACAGAGTACTCAGCTATTGTAAATGCCCTCGAGATTCATGATTTGAAGGAACTAGCTCAACTTGAACTGATCAATCATGTAGCTATGTTCAAGGAATATGAATTGAGAACATACTTAAGATGTTCAGAAGAACAAACAACTTCAATTCTTGAAAGACAATATGCATGAGAAAAGATAAAACATTTGTCAATCCCTTGAAAAGAAGAAAAAGATGCAAGCAGAAGAAATTGTATTCCCTGAGCTAAAGGTGAAGCCTACAGAATCATTAAAAAGGAAAATCATGTTTGGTACTCATTCCTCCGCACCCATCTCAAATGTGTACTATGATGAGAAAACTTATGAGATGGTAATTGAAAGGAAGTGGGGAGGAAAGGAGGGAGCTAAAATCAGATTATTTAGTGGATATGATGTTAGATTTCTTGATGAATCATATATCCATTACATATACACCAGACATTTCAGGGAATTGAATAATAAACTGGGAGAGTTGGATATGCACTTCATTCTAAAGTGTATCAAGCTGCTGAAGCTAGCATATAATCAGATAAGAATCAAAAGAGAGAAAAGAAAGAAGAAGAAGACACCATTGCAGCTTGGCAACATTGTAAAACTTGAGGTTGATATGGGGGGGAGCTTACTGATACATATAGATGGACTTTCTACAATTTCTATATGGGAGCCAATTTTACTAAAGAAGCTGCCAATGGAAGCCATCTACAGCATGAGCAATATGAAGATTCATGTGCTAAGCAGAGAAAGGATGTCAGAAGCTACAGACTTCGTGAATATGATCAAAGCTATACTGGATCCTACTAAAGCTACATTCATCTTACCCCCAGAAGACCTGCAGAATCTTCACAACATCAATCATCTCCCAAACATTAAGGAAAACTTGGCTGTATAATCCTTAGGGGAGTATTGTTGGACCCTTGAAAGGATCATACATGCCAACTCAACGGGTGATTTGATGATTGTTCTGTTGAAATCCCTTAAGTGCAAGAAGAAATGCGGATGAAGAATCTGCTAAGAAGAATAAAGTATTGTCTCCCGCATTTGTCAAATGCGAAAGGCATAGAACAAATACGGACAAGTATTTGTTCTTCCACATTGACAAATGCAGAAGACCAAGAATGGATGCGGACAAGTACTTACTCTTCCGCATTGACAAATGCAGAAGACAAAGTAAATGCGGACAAGAATTTGCTCATCCGCATTGACAAATGCGGATGACCGAACAAATGCGCACAAGTATTTGTTCATCCGCATTAACCAATGCGGATGACCAACATACTATTGCAGTTGATCAAGTGAAGAAATGTTGATCAAGTTAACTCATTCGCATTTGTCAATGTGGAAGAACAAGCAAAGATGCGGATGAAGACTTAGACTAGTTCTGATGTAATACGTCAGGGGTAGTTTAGTCATTTTGTAAAAGGAATCTTGTCTGCCTATAAATAGAACAGATACCTCGTACACGAGGTGAAGGCTGATAGATAGAGAATTTTTGTTGTAATTATTTTCTGTAATTTATCAACTTTCATATATCAATACAAAAGCATTTATGAGTATTTTTCTTGCATTGAATGTTCTTTGATTGTTTGTTTCCGCCACTCAATCATTGACTTGGTTACCATATTCGATTCGCAGTAAGAATATTACTCTTACTCAACCCCAGTCAATTCATGTAGACGCAGATCCCTTCTTGTGCTTCCACTATACATGCACAAGAGGAACTACTTTATTCCTTAATCGTTTCTCCTTACGATCAATGATTGCCACTAGTTGCACCACATAATTGAGCCGTTATCCACCTCGATATCTTCTAGTGGTACGATCATATCTCGTCGGCTAACCACTTTCTTAACATGGAATGTCAGGTGAATTCCACTTAACTCGTCAGGTAGTTTCAACCTATAGACCACCTCTCCTACTTGTGCGATTATTCGGAAAGGCCCTATGTATCTCGGGCTCAACTTGCCCCGCTTCCTGAACCGAATGATATCTTTCCAAGGTGAGACTTTCAATATAACTCTATCACCCACCTGGAACTTAATCGGTCTACGTCTCTTATCAGCATATGACTTCTGCCTATCCTTGGCATCTTTCATGAAGGCTTTGATCTTTTTAAGTTTCTCAGTCGTATCCTCAATCACCTCAATACTCCCCAACTCCTTCTGATCAATATCACCCCAAGAAATGTGTGTTCTACATCTCCTACTGTATAGCATCTCATAACAGGGCATACTAGTACTGGCATGATAACTATTGTTATATAAGAATTTAGATAATGGTAAGTGGTCATCCCACCTTCCTCTAAAGTCAATAACACATGCCCAAAGCATATCTTCTAGCATTTGAATCATCCTCTCTGACTGACCATCCGTCTGAGGATGATAAGCCATGCTAATATGCAACCTCATCCCCATCGTATCATGGAACTTCTTCCAAAACATAGATGCAAACCGGGTGTCATGGTCGGACACAATGAACACCGGCACACCATGACGAGTTAGAATTTCCTTGATAAACAAATCTACCAATCCCTTAGATGAATATGTCTTGCAAATCGGTAGGAACTTAGCACTCTTCATCAAACGATCAACTATCACCCATATAGCATCATATCCTCGCGCGGTACGTTGTAGCTTCGTAATAAAGTCCATGGTGATATGCTCCTACCTCCACTCCGGTATATCCAAAGGTTGGATCTTTTCGTATGCCTTCTGATGCTCGGCCTTCTCTTGTAAAGAAGTAAGGCACTTACTCACATACTCTGCTACATCGCATTTCATACCCAACCAACAATAATCTTTCTTCATATCTTGATACATTTTCATGGCATCGGGAAGAATAGAGTATCGAGTCTTATGAGCTTCATCCATGATCTTTGCATGTAGATCCCCATAACGAGGAATCCACATTCATCCGAATTGGGTTTTAACACTGAGTGTGTTTTCACCTAACTTCGTGACTAGACCTCTTATTCTTTCAGAGTTAAGATGATCTTCTTTCAATGCTTTATCTTGAAACTCCTTTACTTGCTTCTTCATATCGGAAGTAATAATCAATTGGTAAGCTTTCACCCGAATCGACTTGGGTCTCTCTTTTCGGCTGAGGGTATCTGCCACCACGTTGGCCTTGCTCGGATGGTAATGGATCTCGCAATTATAATCCTTTATGAGCTCCAACCATCGTTGTTGCCTGATATTTAAGTCCTTCTGCTCGAAGAAGTACTTCAAACTCTTATGGTCAGTGAATATGGTGCACTTTGTCCCGTATAGGTAGTGCCTCCAAATCTTTAATGCAAAGACCACAACTGCTAGCTCCAAGTCATGAGTAGGATAATTAACCTCATGAACTTTCAACTGTTAGGATACGTAGGCCATAACCTTTCCTTGCGACATCAAGACACATCCCAACCCCGAGGAAGAAGCATCTGAATAAACCACCAAATCCTCACCTCCATCGGGTAATGACAATACATCAGCTTGAGTCAACCTCGCCTTTAAGTCCTCAAAAGCCTTCTCTTGATCTTGACCCCACAAAACTTCACATTCTTACGGGTCAACTTAGTCAACAGAGAAGCTATCTTGGAGAAGTCTTTGATGAATCTTCTATAATAGCCTTCCAAACCCAAGAAACTACAAATCTCGTATGGAATCTTTGGTGACTTCCATTGCATCACCGCCTCCACCCTTGCCGGGTCCACAATAATCCCCTCAGGATTCACTACATGACCCAAAAACTAAACTTCTTGTAGCTAGAACGCACACTTGGAGAACTTAGCATACAACTTCTCCTTTGTCAACGTCTCCAACACCTCTCGAATGCGACCGGCATGCTCCTCCTCACTCTTCAAATAAAACAGGATATCATCAATAAAAACAATTAGTGATTTATCTAACATCGGCTAACACAATAGATTCATCACTTCCATAAAAGCAGCTGGCGTGTTGGTTAAACCTAAAGGCATAACGAGGAACTAGTAGTGTCCATAATGCATGCGAAAAGCTGTTTTAGGAATATCTTCCTCCTTCACCTTTAACTGATGGTAACCAGATCGAAGATCTACTCTCGACAACCAACTAGCACCTTGGAGTTGATCAAACAGATCATCAAGTCTTGGTAAAGGGTACCGATTCTTTAGTGTCAACTTGTTCAACTATTGGTAGTCTATGCACATCCTCATACTACCACCATTGTTCTTTGCAAATAGGACTGGAGCATCCCATGGAGAGATACTTGGTCTAATGAACCTCTTATCAAGCAAATCATGTAGTTTCTCCATCAGTTTCTTCATCTCAATCGGAGCCAACCGATACGGTACCTTAACAACATGTTGGGCACCCAGTATCAAATGAATCTCAAACTCGATCTCGCGGTATGGTGGCACATCTGGTAAGTCTTCTGGGAACACGTCTGGAAAGTCACGCACAATCAGTACATGGACAGTTGGGGTGTTGGCGTGTCCACATGCTTCACGTAGGCCAAGTAGGCACTACATCCACGCCTCATGCACTTTTCCACCACCTCCATTGAAATCACTTTCGGAATCGTAGTGACCTGATCACCATAGACCTTCACTGAACTCTCGTCGGGCGCTGTCAATCAAATCATCTTCATGTGACACAATGTTCGCCTTGTAGTCCACCAACCAATCCATTCCTAGGACTACATCGAAACCACCTAAGGCAATCACGAATGGTTTAACAGGAAACTTATGACCTTCTAGTTCTACATCGCATCCTTCTATCATCTCAGAAAACATAGTGGACTTACCTATGGTAGTTTCTACATTGAAGGGCTTATCTATACTCCTACTACTAACAGTCAATTTAGCACAAAAAGCAGCAGAAATAAAACTCTTACTAGCACCAGAATCAAAAAACACAGAAGCAAGAGTTTGATTTACTAGAAACGTACCTGACACAACATCGAGGTCCGTCCTAGCCTCCTCCTGCATCATCATGAATGCCCTGGCGCTCGCCCTCTGCCCCTTAGTCCCGGTCGTCTTTTTCCATGCTCCGGAACTCTCTGCCCTTGGCTTCTTGCAATCCTTGCTCAGATGACCATTTTATTCATAGTTATAACACCTTATAACTCCACAATCTCTAGCCATATGGCCAAGATTCCCATATTTGAAGCAAATGTTTGATCCCCATTTGCATTCTCCCGAATGCTCCTTCCGTATTTACCACATTTCTTAGACACCGCGCTAGGTGTGATCATACGTTAGTCGCCCACCTTCGCAACCTTATTATATGGAGTGGCTCCACCATGTCCAAATCGTTTCCCGTTCTAGTTTCGGTCTCCACCACCTTCTTACTCACCTTAGTCACCACCACCTCACGCTCATCATACAACCTTCCCGCCAAATCGACCGCCGACCTAAACATACTCGGTCGGGCAGTGATCAAGTGCCTACAATTTCTGTCGGCAAGCCTTGAATATACCTCTTGACCTTTCGTGACAGAGGCGTCACCTAATCCGGCACTAGCCGTACCATCTCGTTAAACTTGGTGGTGTACTCTTGATGAGTCATAGTTCCTGCCTCTAGTTGCAAGAACTCCGTTCAACCTTGTCCATCTTTCAGTGAGGACAAAACTCCTTATCAACAACTTCTTCAATTCCGGCCACCTCATTCACCCGATTGTCCTACTACCCTAGGCTTGGAAAACATTGTCCCACCAACACAACACCGAGTCCACAAATGAGTGGGTGTCAAACTTCACTTTCTGATTTTCCCGACACTCACTGATGTTGAGAACAACTTCAATCTCTCTCACCCACTAGTGAGCAACAGCAGCAGTGCCATTACCATCAACGGTAGAGGGCTTGTGCCTATGAAATACCCCGTAGTTATAGCCTCGGGTACCTCAGGCACAGGTTCTTCCTCTTCCTTTTCATCAGTACAAACAACTGTCTCAATCTCCGGTTGCTCTCTTTCTCCAATGGACCTTCTCTTCTCCATCCTTTCGCCTTCTCATACCACCTTTATCACTTCAGTTACCAGTAGGATCCTCTACATGACCTGATAAACCTCCTCTACAATAGCATCCTTCACTAAGGCTCTCAGATTAGCACTCTTGTCACCACCCTCCGGATGAGGGGTCTCGGGCACCTCATGAGCCATCTTTTCGGCCCTAGGCCTTCCACTCATGACCCGTGGTCCCGCACCATGTCCACTACAACCTCCACTAGTGAAGCCTTTCACAATTTACCATCAGCCATCCTCAAACACACTATAAGATTCAAATACTAACACGGTTGTTCAACGGAATAGCTCAGTTTATGTCAACTATAGAAAGTCCCTAATTACAGTGGCCAGTTATGATCAGCCACTTACATTACTCTTCATACCCCAAGCATTTCCTATCCTCAATACATCAGTATCTAAATCTACTAAAGTCACACAGATCAAATAACATGCGCACATAATGCCGGTTATCATTTAAGAAAATACCTCATGGCATGCATCTACTCAGACTGGCATCCCTTCCCTTTTGTCCCATTTTCAGTTTAAGTTTAGGTTTCTATTGAAAATTTATCCGTTTCACTTAAACTTTGGCTCTAATACCAACTTGTAAGTCCATATTCCCGAGGCACTCATAGTTGGTCAATAATCGCACAAAAACATACATATAATTATTAACATTATTAAAAACATCATAGCAGAATTAACTTAAACCATTTCATATATTAATAATCGCCTTTGCAAAATAATATAACATTGTTAACAATTACAAAATATCATTTGTTCGCATTACAATACAAAAACATTATCGTTATAAAAATGGATGCCATCCGAAATAAGCCAAGAAGCCACCTCGTACTATCCTCAGCAACATTTACCTGCCAACTGAAAACACATAAAAGTCAGCATTGTTGAGTGAGTTCTAGTTTTACAAAATCATTATATTACCTTTCATTCATTAAGACATTTTCTTTACTATTGAAAATGATCATATCTCGTACGTACATCAAGGTAATAATTATTATCATCATTATCATTTGTTTCGTACATTTCGCATGTTTCGCACATTTCGTACTTATCACACTTTTCGTACATTTAATTATCTTTTCACTTGTATGTAGGTCTTGTCATATATTTAACCCCCCTCTTAAGCACAAAGCTATATCATCTAGGGTTAAGCGACAAGGACCCCATATCACACATATCGCACGTATCGAGTAGTCATATAGACTAACTCCCCTTATGTGTGAACCCTTAGGGTTAGCCAAGATCAAAGATGTAAACACACAGTTGAGCTAACAACTCTCACTGAGTTTTGAATGTCCTTTCATTTGCTTCCAAGACTTTTCATTCGTCCATTATGTTCCACTCTTATTATCTAAATCTTTCACTTTGTTAAGATAATACATTACGTTCATTATCATAACCACACCATGTAAAGTCACGTCATCATACGTAATAAGGAACACAAGGAAACACATCATACATAACATACATAATCATCATATATCATCATCATGCATAAGCATAGCATCAATCACACATCATACATCACCCATCATATCATCTATGACCTTAAAAAGTCAACTTCATTACCCCTGAGAACCTCCCAAGTCAAAGCCTACATTTAACATTTTCCCCAAAATCTCATAAAATTTCTAAGTCTTAGGCGCATGGGCACTATGCAGGCGCATGGCCTTCTGAGTGCATGGGAACACTTAGGTGCATCGGAAAGTTCTAGGCGCATGGGCACTATACAGGCGCATGGCCAACACTTAGTCACTTTCGGGCATCTTCCTAGGCGCATCGGCTTATGGGCGTCTGGACACTTAGTCAAATTCAGCCTAATCCTAGGCGAATGGATACTGTTTGGGTGTATGGGGTTTGGACACATAGGAACACTTAGGCAGTTTATACCATTGGGCGCATGGACCACTATTTGGGCCCATGGGCAACCAACACACCTCAAAATCATTCTAATCCAAACCCGAACATCAAACTAACATATTCTAAGCTTATATCTTACGTTCTAAGCATCAAAACAAGAACATAGCATCATCATAACAACATAAATCACCCAAAATTAATCTCACCCACATACATACACACATAATATATGAGTGCAATACCCAAATAAGTAAAAACATTCATACATGCATTTCCAGCTCCAAATTAGTTTAAAACAAGGAAAAAAGAGGTCTAGAACTCACCTTATGCAACTTTTGGATGAAATTTCTCAAACCCGAATGCACTTTAAGTTCAAGCACCTAAAATCAACCAAAACACAACCCGAACACAAACGAACTCACAACCGAGGCATAGGCTGGTTAAGAACACCACAAAACCAAGAATTCTTACCTGAATTCGATCTTCTTCTTTGCTTTTCTTTAAAAACCAAAATTTAGATCCTCTTCTTTCTTTCTCTAAAATATCTAAATGAAAAAGGTGAAAAGTACATGGCATGGGCGGCCATGTTGCTTTTGTACAAAATTATAAAAAGTTTTGTACTTTTTACACATGTAACCCCTCTATTTGGGTTTTATTGCATTTCTTTCTTATTCCTTGCTTTTATTCTTTCTTTCGATCTATAAAAATAACCGTGTATTACACCATCCCAGCTACACTTCATATTTACATGACAAATTCTTCCCAAAGCAGACTGATGAAAGAGCTCAGAATTATCTATGCCTGTATGTTCATATGATTCAAGTGATTGATAAATTGCATGCAAAGGCATACAAGAGAAAAGGATATGAGGCAGGGTTGTTGAGAGGATCAAACATCAAAGAAGTATCTTGTTAGGACCATTTTCGGTAGGAGTACTAACTGATTAACGTGTGTACCAAACCAAATAGTGCGGAATCTTATTTGATTGATGATCCAATCAGTGAGAACGCGAGTAAAATCAATCCAAGAATGAAACTAAACATTAAGAATGATAGTAGGACGATTTATTGTGATCTATGAACTTGGAACAGGTGTTCTAGGGTCTCTGGACGACTAGGATACGATTTAGTGCGTAGGTATTCGAATTGTTCCATTTTCCACTAATTAAGTGGTATTTATAGGTTAGGGTTTTCCATTCGTGCGAATGAGCCATTTGCATGTTCAGTCGTGCTATTGAAGCACGCGGTTGATCCATCCGCACGACTGAATGTCCAGTCATGCGACTAAGTCAATCTCATTTTACACTCGTGCGACTGATCCAGTCTCCTGGTTCAGTTGTGCGACTGGTTCATTAGAATGAAGTTTTCATGCATATGGTCCATTAGCATGGTCCATTCTCATGAGAACTTCACATGATTAAGTTTAAGCACGTTTCTCAATCATTAACGACTAAGAACTATGTAAACAACCATAAACCTATATAGTTAGTTCAATATGCGTTAACACGCAATAATCAATGAAATATTCAACATTATAAGCATCACAACACATTATATTTCATTTATACCCATCTTGTTACATATATGTAAGACATGAAAGACATTTTACATTAAGCTCATAAACTAGGTACATATGTATCTAGAAACTCCCCCTTAGACCTAGTTTACTCTATTGTGTAACATTCTTTATCAGCTCTTCATACTTCTTGTACTTCTCCTCCCTTGTAACTCCTGCATGTATTTCAAATGCAAAGCAGAGTAACGTTTTGGAACTAGAGGGCTTGAACAATGTCTTGCGTGTCATACAGTGGCCACTTTTATAAAGTGTAAACATCGTCAAAAGACAAGTTAGTTAGCCACATTGGGTCAAATACCCTGATAGTTTCCATATTTCTATTTGTGCTCAGAACTATGACTACCTCACCAGTTCTCCAGTCATAGTACCACCACTTGAACTGTGGAGTGAAGTCCTGTGACATTTTCCTTAGAGGGATTATGGACATCATGCGTGGAGGACTCCACTTCAGCACTATTTTTTGCTTTCCAGTAATGGCATCAACTTCAGACCTTCAGATATACCTCTTCGGTTGTTGAGGTTTGAAGCTGACCCACCTGGTGTGGTACTCTCTTTTCAGAGCAGCTTCAAACCAGCCTGACATCTTTCTTGGGTCAGCATATAACAGCTTCAGTTTGGCTGGTTGGTTGAGCTCAAAACCAAGGAGAGTCTTCAGATCATGTGGGAATCTGAAGTACTCGATTCCCTTCTCCCTTTTGACAGCATATACATTTAGATCTTCAAAATAGGCCCACGCGATAATCTTGCCTGACACCTTGTGATGCGTCTTCACTTTGTAGAGCTTGGTGTAGGCACTCGACTTTGGTGCAGCGCGTTGGGCTCGGATCTCCTCAAAACATGCCGCCCATTCAGCATTTTTGATGTTGACATCAGCGTCCGAGGCTTGGACTTGATCCTTATTGTTCTCCAAATCTTGCTCCATCTTATCCAGTGTTTCAAATGTATCACTGACAAGAGTGTCACACAGATTGGGGACTATATTTCCCTCGTTGTCAACATATTCTGGATAATGTTGGGCTGTGACATCTTTAATCTCTATCTCATTTACATCATTCAGCTCATCGTCACTATCCTCGTTAATATAGGAGCATCCTTCACAATCTCATCTGGATTTAGTCAGAACATCTCAACCAGTTGCTCATCAGTAAGATCATGAATTATTTCTCCTTTGTTTTAAGTATAACTTACAGACCTCTTGACGATCCCTTTCAAATCAAGTATCATTGTGAGTTGAGACTTGATTTGCTGAAGGGGAGCAACATCATACTCATCTTGCTGAGATGAATGATCTGCTTGATTTAAACACATAAATACATCAACCATTAGTCAATAATCAAGACAGTAAAACATTAATTAAATATAAACATTATGTACATGAGTTTAATACAATATTCGATGACACATGATTTAAAATTACATAAACATCTAGGCATTACGTTTGTCCTGAATCATGTGCTATTCTGCTATCGGGGCTGAGGTCGAGGCACCCTGATCTTGAGTCTTCTTGGTCCGCCTTCTCTATTTTGTGTGGCACCCGATGCAGATGCATCACCTCCTTCATCATATTCCCCATCTCCTGCATCTTCATCATCTCCTCCCTCTGTCTCATCCTCATCATCATCCTCATCATCATCATCACCATCATCACCATCTCCCTCTTGTATATTCAGAGGCTCATCCTTTGTGCCTTTGAGTTTGAGCATGATATTCTTTTTGGCATCCTCCAACTCCTCAATCTTCTTAATGGATAGAACTTTAAGCTCCTGGAGTTGGGCAATCTCTTGACTTTGAGCAGCCATCTACTGAGCTTGATCCTCTATTAACTGGGCCTGCTGAGAAATCTGCTATGCTTGGGCAGTGTTCTGCTCCACAAGCTATCTGATTGGTGCAGCTCTTCCTCATTAGCAGCCCACAACTTCAGCACCATCATGTTAAGTGCTGCCAGCTAATCCTTACCCTAATAGAAGGTACGGAGGATCCTGTAGTGAATGGCTGGTGGGATGATGGTTTGGGCTAGTGGCTGGTGGTAGTGGTGGTGGCTGTGGTGAATTTGGGTGGTAGTATATGTGTGGGTAGTGATGGGTAGGCTGTAGTGGTGGTGGAAGTAGTGTAGATAGGTGATGGAGTGGCTGTAGTAGTGGTGGTGGTAGCTGTAGTGGTGGTTGTGGTGGTGGGTGGGTGAGTGGAGGTGGTACATATGGTAGTAGAGGTGGTGGAGGTAGGAATTAGCGTGAACCTCCGTCTTTTCGGCTTCATCCCATGCGGCTGTGCCATCCTTATTCTCCTCATGCCCTTTAAGGAGGATGCTCCCCTTGGGATGCTGCTGGGCTGATCAGGGACATAAGTAGGATCTGCATCAGTCTCCCCAGACTCGCTAGAGCGTTCTCCAACCTCCCGAATACCTCGTTCGGTGGCTACCACCCTATTCCCCACAGTACGAGTCAAAGGCTCCTAATCTATCTCCTCCTCCTCATCAGGACGAAAGTCTTGATGGAAACCAGCTAACTCTACTCCACCATGGGTGGATGATGGAGATGATATATTAGTAGTGGGAGCCCCCGATTGGGTGGGCCCTGCATCTCCACCATCACCACTATCATCATCATCAGAGTCATCATTCAGGAGCACAATCTACTCGACAATCGAATCACTGTCCTCGTGGCGCCACTTCCTCCTAGCGGGCACAACATACTCCTCTCGGGCCAGATGCCCGAACAATCTCTTGACAGGGGGCTTCACCCGCTTCCCCCTGTACATCTTCATGCGGCCCAAGGTGGTGTCGTCCATCACCCAAGCACTATTGCGTCCTCGTTCTCTTTGGGCGGTGATGGTAGCTTACGATCAATGATCATCTGAATAAATTGAGGGTACATACAAAACCCTCCTTCCCCTTCCTGTCACACCCTCACAATCCACTTGCGGAGTTTTACCGCGAGGCGTGTGAACAAACCAGGATCACAGTCAATAGTTACTCAGAACGACTCTAAATGCCATAATTTAAGCAAAATCAACCAAAATACAAACTTTAAACAATGCGAAAGCATTTTGAAAACAACCCAAGTCAATAAAGTATAACTATGGCAAAACAAGTGCCACCCAAAAGAGTAAACCGTAATTGTTAAAATGTTAAATGTCTTGAAGAATCGTGTCTTAAAATGCAGTGAACCATGCAGTGCTCCTATGGCAAGCAAGCTAAGGACCTGAGAAAAGCATACTAAAATGTCAACACATAGGTTGGTGAGTTCAAGAGTTTGAGTTCAATAAACATGTAAACAGTTGTGATATACATAAGCAGTGTATGGTAATAGATAGCTAGTCTATTACAGTAATATTAATACATAGTGATTTTGCAATTGAAGCTGACTGTGATAGTTGTTGCCTCCTGTCACGACTTACCATGTTGTGACAATGTTCAATAGGACAAATTGCCACGGTTGACCTCGAGTCACATAGGTGGGGCTCGTCAGACCCAGTAGTACTACCCAAGTTTCCCCGCTATTAAATATTAACAATTCAAAAGTGTGAGGACTTTTCCCATGGTAAACAACACTATATTAATATTACACAAACTTAAATATAAAAGCGTTCGTATAAATACCAGTATGCTATCTCCCCCAAAAGAGATTAGATAAAGAGTGGGGCATGAACTCACCTGATGTATGCAAAGAGTACTTAGGGTTTATTTGAGAAACGAGAGGATAGCCAACCTTCAAAGGTCACCTAGATCATGTGAGTACATAAGTACGTGTAAATGAAAGACATGTGGAACCCTAAACATACCAAAACCAAAGACTCAAGCTTCCAAAAAATAGACACGTTTGACCTAGTTGACCCGTTTGACCCGTTGGTAACATTATGAGTTATAATTCAAATAAATCCAATGAGCACATACAATATACATGATTAACATTCAAATAGTATCATACGTATGCTATATCAACCAGGTGTATCACTTAGATCATCATACAATCAAGTACTATACAAGTCATGCGAATCTAGAACATTAACATATCCATTAGTTATAATACAACTAACATGTCACACAAAGTTCAACCATTCATCACATGCCATGTGAAGCCACTCACGACTTCACATCCTAACCCTCCCAATCCTACTAAGTAGGGGCCTCAGATCCGCACGCGTGTATAATGATCATAACCATATTCTTTAAGCATATGCATTGCATTCACAACATCATAACAATCAATTACCAGTCCCAACATGATGTCCTACTACTACACAACATCCAAACCATACATGATCACCAAAGTCCAAATATCACCCATGATTATCCAAGCATGCCATACAACTAATTTTAACGTTCTATCACACTAGAATTATCCTTGAACATACTAGCAGGCTCCTATCATCCAAACATGATCATAACATCATACTTCAACGTTTACACGAATAAAGTTTCCTTTTGGGAAAGAAATCCCAAAATCTATCAAACATCCAAAGCATACATGAATTCATCAATAATATACCAATTCAAGCTCATACTAACATCTAAGCATGATCAACCACATCCAAACATCATAATTCATCAATTCATATCTAAAAGTTACTATCTTTAGTAATGTATGAATTATAACATGTTTTCTTGAATTCCAATGATCACAACAACAATCTAACATCTAATTATCACCATGAACACATCCATAACATCATAACATCATAGTTCAACATTTCATGCAAATAAAGTTACTATTATTAGTAACCTATGAACATCAACCCTAAATCATCAATTTCTTGCAAGATCATGATTCCTAACAGTCATACAACTTATAATCACCACACATTCATCAAACAATCATCATTCACCCATAATCATGCCCAATCAGATTAGGGTTTGACTAGAATCAAAACCATGATTAACCCACTAACAACATGTAATTCATCCATGATCGACGTTAACTAACATGTATTCAACCTAACTAACATATAAACATCATCAAACAACACCAATTCGATCCCATGAGGGTCAATTTCACTTCCAAGATTCGGCCATAAACAAACACTCACAAAAACATGAAAAATCTAACCTTTAAACGTGTTATAACTTGCAATGATGATTCCAACAATATATGCTTGAAATCGAATCAAATTGAGGTTTTGATGCTTGTTCTTGGCTGATTTTCGCAAATGGGTGGGTTTAGATGGGAGATCGCGGCCGAAGGGGTGGCTTGGGGGCTAGGGTTTTGTTTTATTTAATTTTAATTTACATATTTACCCTTTTAGCCCTTGTAATTTGTATTTTATAAAAACACAAGACATACGAATAAATAGGCACGTTCCGCGTTACGCGATAAATTTTCTAATTAACCTTTTAAAATGTGTAAACACATAAACATACCCAATATTCACATAATCACTTAGATTCACATCAAATTAACATTACTCATTATTATTAGGTCACCAACGTTAAACGACAACTAGTGTGTGCTCATGACACGTGTATACAAGACTTAACGGAACTAACGGAGTTTGGTAACGGAAATTTACCGGATGTCACATTATCCCCATTTTGAAAGAATTTTCGTCCCGAAAATTGCGTTACATGGTGAGAGTGTTCGTCACTGGTTTCCATCACTGGTCTACTGCATTGGCACACAGAAATCGAAATCGAGTGAGTTTTGGAGGAGTTGTCACATCATCCCCATGTTGAAAGAAATTTCGTCCCGAAATTTTAAATCAATACCTTCGTCTGCTGGCATCGTCCCTTCGAATAGTTGAGGGTACTTAAGCTTCATTTGATCTTCCCGTTCCATGTGAATTCCGGTCCACGTCGCGAATTCCAACGGATTTTAACAATAGGTATCTTGCTTGCTTAAGTGTTTTCACCTCCGGTCCATCACCTCCACTGGTTTCTCAATAAAACGCAATTGTTCATCCACTTGAATTTCTTCTAGTGGCACGACCGTCGTTTCATCAGTTATGCACTTCTTCAAGTTTGACACGTGAAATACATCCTGAATTCCACTTAGCGAATCAGGTAGGGCTAATCGATAGGCTACTGGACCTATTCTTTCCACTATCTCAAATGGTCCAACGTACCTCGGATTTAGTTTCCTCGTTACCAAACCGAACTACGCCTTTCCATGGTGAGACTTTCAACAAAACCTTGTCACCAACCTGAAACTCTAAAGGTTTCCGTCTCTTGTCAGCATAACTCTTTTGCCTGTCCCGCGCTGCAGCCATACGGTTCCGAATCTGTATAATTTTCTCAGTCGTCTCATGAATTAACTCGGGAGCTGTTATCTGACTATCACCAATTTCTGCCCAGCAAACCGGTGATCGACATTTTCTCCCATACAACGCCTCGAAAGGTGCTGCCTGTATACTAGTGTGATAACTGTTGTTATAAGAAAACTCCACCAATGGCAGGTGAATTCCCAGTTATTCCCGAAGTCAATCACACAAGCACGTAGCATATCCTCCAACGTCTGTATAGTACGCTCACTCTGACCATCCGTCTGTGGATGATATGCAGTACTCATATCCAAACGTGTACCCAAGGATTTCTGCAATGATTGCCAGAAATGTGACGTGAAACGAGCGTCACGGTCGGAGATAATTGAGATCGGTACCCCGTGTCTCGAAACGATCTCCTTGAGGTACAGGCGAGTTAACTTCTCCATCTTGTCGGTTTCCTTTATTGCAAGGAAATGAGCACACTTTGTCATCGATCCACAATAACCCATATCGTGTCACAACCAGTACTAGTCCGGGGTAGCTTAGTAATAAAATCCATGGAGATTTGTTCCCATTTCCATATTGGAATCTCGGGTTGTTGTAATAGTCCAGATGGTTTTTGATATTCCACTTTTACTTCGAGCAGGTCAAACACTTGCTCACATACATAGCTACATCCGCTTTCATGTTAGGCCCCGATAGTGAGCCTTTAGGTCATGATACATCTTGTCGGATCCAGGATGTATAGAATACTTAGATTTGTGTGCCTCGCTCATAACTAAATCTCTCAGATTTCCATGAACAGGCACCAAAGTCTATCCATGAAATACCGAATTCCATCCTCTTTCATCACTAGCTGCTTATCCATTCCCCTTAACAATTCAGAACCAATATTTTCCACCTTTAAAGCTTCTATTTGTGCCTCCTTAACTTGTTCGGGCAGTTGGGTACTGATAGTAACTGTAAAGCTCGCACCCGTCGGGGTTTTAGCTGTTTCCTTCCTGCTTAAAGCATCGGCAACTACGTTCGCCTTTCCCGATGATACTTAATTGCGCAATCATAATCATTTAGTAGTTCCACCAACGTCGCTGCCTCATATTCAACTCTTTTTGCTCAAAGATATGTTGAAGACTCTTGTGATCGGTGTAGATAGTGCACTTGGTACCGTACAAATAATGTCTCCAGATCTTTAAGGCAAAAACTACTGCACCCAATTCTAAGTCATGGGTAGTATAGTTCTTCTCATGAACCTTTAGTTGTCTCGAGGCGTAAGCTATCACCTTGTCTCGTTGCATCAAGACACAACCCAATCCTTGAATGGATGCATCGCAATACACCACAAAGTCATCTGTTCCCTCTGTAATGCTAATATCGGGGCAGTACAGAGTTTTTGTTTTTATAATTGGAAAGCTGATTCTTGACTCTCAGTCCATTTGTATGTCGTTCCTTTGTGAGTCAAGGCTGTGAGAGGTTGTGCGATCTTAGAAAATCCTTCTAGAATCGGCGGTAATATCCTGCTAATCCTAGAAATTGTCTTATCTCGCTTGGTGTTTTGGGTGTAGTCCAATTCTTTATCGCCTCAATTTTGGCAGGATCAATGTGTATTCCTTTCATCAACAATATGACCTAGGAATTGTACCTCTCTTATCCAAAAGTCACACTTTGAGAATTTAGCATACAGCTGCTCATTTTTCAACAGTTCCAAGATCATTCGTAAGTGCTCTTCATGCTCCTCCTTGGTCCTAGAGTATATCAGTATCATCGATGAACACAATGACAACTGATCAGATAAGGTTTGCACACGCGGTTCATGAGGTCCATGAACACAGCGGTGCATTAGTCAATCCAAAAGGCATGACCAAGAACTCATAATGACCATAACGAGTACGAAATGCAGTCTTGGGAATGTCTTCTCTTCGAACTCTGAGTTGATGATAACCAGATCTCAAGTCAATCTTCGAGTAATAGCTTGATCCTTGAAGCTGATCGAACAAGTCGTCGATACGAGGTAAAGGGTATCGGTTCTTGACTGTTACTTTGTTTAACTCTCGATAATCGATGCACATCCGGAATGTGCCATCCTTCTCTTAACAAAGAGTACAGGAGCTCCCCAGGTGATGTACTAGGTCAAATAAGCCCTTATCCAAAGCTCCTGAAGTTGTGACGACAACTCCTGTAGTTCGTTTGGTGCTAATCGATAAGGTGCTCTAGCAATCGGAGCTGCGCCGGGAGCAATTCAATCTGGAATCCCACTTGGCGTTGCGGTGGTAATCCAGGAAGATCTTCTGGGAACACCTCCGGAAAGTCGCGTACTACGGGAATATCCTCCATTCTCTTTTCTTCCGTTTGCTTATCGGTTACAAGTGCTAGGATAGCCACACGGCCCTTTTGTAACAACTTTTGAGCTTTCATATACGAGATGATGCCTATCACAGCACCACTCCTATCACCTTTGACGGTAAGAATTTGATCACCAACCGGATCCGTATAATCTTCTCGTGACATATGACTTCCGCTTGCTTGATAGAGAGTCAATCCATGCCTATCACAACATCAAAACTCCCAGCGTAACAGGCATGAGATCTATAGCGAAAATGTGACCAGCAAGTTCTATCCTACAGTCTTTAAGGATATGCGTTACATGGATTTGTTTACCGTCGGCTAATTCCACAGTGTATTTAGATTCTAAAGCAGAGGGTATATCACTTAAAAGACTACAGAATTTTAAGGACACAAAACTCCTATCGGCTCCAGTATCAAATAGTACCGTAGCAAAACAACCATTAACAAGGAATCTACCAGTAACAGTTGTGGGATCATTTAGAGCCTCACCTGAGCCAATGACGAAGGCTCTCCCTTTGGCTCTCTCTTATTGCCGCCATTTCTAGTGCCATTTCCACCATTGTTTTTATTATTACCATTGTTGTTGTTGTTACCATGGTTGTTGGTGTTTCTTGTTGTTGTTGTTGCCATTTCCGTTCCTCCTTAGTTGTGGGCAGTTTCGCTTGTAATGCCCTTCTGTCCCACATTCAAAGCAACCCCTTGGGGAGTTTCTTGAGATTGTTGTGGCCTCCTCATTAGTTCACCATGGCAATCCTTCGCAACGTGTCCAATCTTTCCACAACGTTGACACTTGAAGCTATCACACCGTCCCACATGGTGGTAGTTACACCGTGGGCATTTGGGATGTCTGCCGCCGTAACCGCTGGGTCCTTGGTTATTTGGGGCAGTTTGGTTGAAATTGCGGTTATTATCGAACCGCCGCTGCTGCTGCTGAACTGGCTGTTGCTGCTGTTGCGATTGTTGTTGACCGCCCGACCATGATGATGATGGTTTGTTATTGCTGTTGTTGGGAGCATCCCACTTCCTTTTGTTGTCGGGCACGCTCACCACAGCGCCCCGTTTGGGTAACCGCCCTTGCTCTAACTACCGCCTGATCAGTAAGTTTATGGGAAATTTGGATGGCCTGCTGAATCGTAGTCGGGTTAGAAGCTGTTACCATACTTTGGATTTCAGGCACCAATCCTCGTATGTAGTGCTCGATTCTCTTATGTGTCTCATTAACCATTCCTGGACATAATGTAGCCAACTCATGAGTACGGGTCGTGTAAGCCTCAATTTCTGAACCCTTCATCTTGAGTTTCCAGAATTCCATCTCCAGTTTTTGCACCTCGTTTCGAGGACAGTACTCCTCGAACATCATATCCTTGAACTCATTCCAGGAAGTCCATTTGCCATCGCTTGTCCAAGCATCTGGACTTGCGCGTTCCACCAAGACAGAGCAGCACCCTCCAAAGTCCCGGTGGCATACTTTACTTGATCCGCCGGAGGACAGTTACATTTGGAGAAAATGGACTCAGTCTTCTCAAACCAGCGTACAAGCCCTACAGCACCCTCTGTACCGCTGTAGGTGTGTGGTTTACAGTCCATGAAGGACTTGTATGTACACACTGGTGGTCCTGTTTTAACACAACACACATTAATCAAACATCCCCTACAGTTATAAAGGATATCAGATTTGTTTTTCTGTCATTGTTTACCTGCTGGCTGACCCGCGTGGGCAGCAGCCACTGCCGCCTGAACATGCTCATTAATTAGAGCAGCCAATTCTGCGGGAGTCATGTTTAAGCACCACCACCCTGTTCTCCGGTGCCACGTCCACGTCCGCGTCCACGACCACGTCCACGTCCACGAGCGTCCATTCTTTTCACTTTATATTCCAATACAATAATGAGTAACATCATACACATTTAACTCATTGAAGCGTAGTAAACAGTAAATGAAAGAAATAACGTATCATCACAACCACACATTCATAACAAAAATAATAACCAAAGTAAATAAATTGCAATAAGTCACAATGTATTTAGCAATGTCAAAATTGAAGTTTTGTCGTTCGTGTGGGGAAAAAACCCTTCCCACATAGGTTTCAAAAGAGAAAACTACATAGTCTAAGTCATATAAAGAAGTCAATCGACAATATCTGACCCATCACTATCATCCTCCATCTCCTCCGGTTCCTCTTCTCGGGTCCCTCTTCGGGATCCTGCTCATCCTCAGAGTCTGCGGCAGGAGCAGGAGCTATAGCAATCTGAAGTGCTGCTAGTTGAGCTTCTAAAATGGCAATCCTATTATCGGCTATGGCGTCCCGCTGTTCACGAGCAGTCACGCGTCCTTGGAGTGCCATAACACCATCTTGCATATGGTGACAACCGTTCAGCGTCTTCCCGTGTTCTTCCTTGAGTTCGTCCAATTGACGCCTCAGGTTGTACACCTCTTGCTGTAGTGTACAGACATCACCCGTGAGTCGTCTTACATGATGTTGTTCAGTATCTAGTGCAGCCATTAGTGCAGCAATCAGTTGCTCGTTGGACTGCGCCGTTCGTGGGAGTGAAAGCATGGGCTGATTGGCATTGTTCCTAGTCCTTGGCTTTAGGACATGTATGCGCTCCTAAACATGATGTGGTCAACAAACTAGGATAAGAACGCCAGTCTCGCGGAGGGTCACGCTTCATCAATGCGAATGGTTGATCCCAGTCAATCTCCTCTCGGGGATAAGCAGTCGGGGGCCAATCGAATCCATCATCGGTACAGGTGCGGGAGGTGGGGATTCAGATCGTGTAGGTGATTCGGGTCGTTTACCGAGCTCTTGAAGACGATGCCATGCTGCAGAGAGTGTGACGTGTATGCCAATGAGTATACAGTAAATGGGAGTAAGGTACAGGTAACTAATTAACTGTGTGCGGTTATAGTCTAGTGTGTATGCAACCTAGTTCCCTATAACCAGTGGCTCTGATACCAATCTGTCACACCCTCACAATCCACTTGCGGAGTTTTAACGCGAGGCGTGTGAACAAACCAGGATCATAGTCAATAGTTACTCAGAACGACTCTAAATGCCATAATTTAAGCAAAATCAACAACAAAATACAAACTTTAAACAATGCGGAAGCGTTTTGAAAACAACCCAAGTCAAAAAGTATAACTATGGCAAAACAAGTGCCGACCCAAAAGAGTAAACCGTAATTGTTAAAATGTTAATTGTCTTAGAATGTCTTAAAATGCGCTGAATGATGCAGTGCCTCCTATGGCAAGCAAGTTAAGGACCTGAGAAAAGCATACTAAAATGTCAACACATAGGTTGGTGAGTTCAAGAGTTTGAGTTCAATAAACATGTAAACAGTTGTGATATATATAAGCAGTGTATGGTAATAGATAGCTAGTCTATACAGTAAATATTAATACATAGTGATTTTGCAATTGAAGCTAATGGGATAGTTGTTGCCTCCTGTCACGACTACCATGTCGTGACAATGTTCAATAGGACAAATTGCACCCGGTTGACCCGAGTCACCAGGTGGGGCTCGTCAGACCCAGTAGTACTACCCAAGTTTCCCCGCTATAAAATATTAAAAATTCAAAAGTGTGAGGACTTTTCCCTGGTAAACAGCACTATATTAATATTATACACAACTTAAATATAAAAGCGTTCGTATAAATACCAGTATGCTATCTCCCCAAAAGAGATTAGATAAAGAATGGGGCATGAACTCACCTGATGTATGCAAAGAGTACTTAGGGTTTATTTGAGAAACGAGAGGATAGCCAACCTTCAAAGGTTACCTAGATCATGTGAGTACATAAGTACGTGTAAATGAAAGACATGTGGAACCCTAAACATACCAAAACCAAAGACTCAAGCTTCCAGAAAATAGACACGTTTGACCTAGTTGACCCGTTTGACCCGTTGGTGACATTATAAGTTATAATTCAAATAAATCCAATGAGCACATACAATATACATGATTAACATTCAAATAGTATCATACGTATGCTATATCAACCAGGTGTATCACTTAGATCATCATACAATCAAGTACTATACAAGTCATGCGAATCTAGAACATTAACATATCCATTAGTTATAATACAACTAACATGTCACACAAAGTTCAACCATTCATCACATGCCATGTGAAGCCACTCACGACTTCACATCCTAAACCCTGCCAATCCTACTAAGTAGGGGCCTCAGATCCGCACGCGTGTATAATGATCATAACCATATTCTTTAAGCATATGCATTGCATTCACAACAATCAATTACCAGTCCCAAGCATGATGTCCTACTACTACACAACATCCAAACCATACATGATCACCAAAGTCCAAATATCACCCATGATTATCCAAGCATGCGTTACAACTAATTTAACACGTTCTATCACACTAGAATTTATCCTTGAACATACTAGCAGGCTCCTATCATTCAAAACATGATCATAACATCATACTTCAACGTTTACACGAATAAGTTTCCCTTTTGGGAAAGAACATCCCAAAATCTATCAAACATCCAAAGCATACATGAATTCATTAATAATATACCATTCAAGCTCATACTAACATCTAAGCATGATCAACCACATCCAAACATCATAATCATCAATTCATATCCAAAAGTTACTATCTTTAGTAATGTATGAACTATAACATGTTTTCTTGAATTTCCGATGATCACAACAACAATCTAACATCTAATTATCACCATGAACACATCCATAACATCATAACATTCATAGTTCAACATTTCATGCAATAAAGTTACTATTATTAGTAACCTATGAACATCAACCCTAAATCATCAATTTCTTGCAAGATTCATGATTCCTAACATTCATACAACTTATTAATCACCACACATTCATCAAACAATCATCATTCACCATAATCATGCCCAAAATTGGATTAGGGTTTGACTAGAATCAAAACCCATGATTAACCCACTAACAACATGTAATTCATCCATGATCGACGTTAACTAACATGTATTCAACCTAACTAACATATAAACATCATCAAACAACATCCAATTCAATCCCATGAGGGTCAATTTCACTTCCAAGATTTGGCCATAAACAAACACTCACAAAAACATGAAAAATCTAACCTTTAAACGTGTTATAACTTGCAATTGATGATTCCAACAAGTTATATGCCTTGAAATCGAATCAAATTGAGGTTTTGATGCTTGTTCTTGGCTGATTTTTGCAAATGGGTGGGTTTAGATGGGAGATCGCGGTCGAAGGGGTGGCTTGGGGGCTAGGGTTTTGTTTTATTTAATTTTAATTTACATATTTACCCTTTTAGCACTTGTAATTTGTATTTTATAAAAACTAAGCTTTAAACTCTTTGTAAAGTGTTTTTAACTTCATAATATAAAGATATAAACTTATAAAATTCATTATATATCTTATCTTTATAAAAACACAAGACATACGAATAAATATGCACGTTTCCGCGTTACGCGATAAATTTTCTAATTAACCTTTTAAAAATGTGTAAACACATAAACATAACCCAATATTCACATAATCACTTAGATTCACATCAAATTAACATTACTCATTATTATTAGGTCAACAACGTTAAACGACAACTAGTGTGTGCTCACGACACGTGTATACAAGACTTAACGAAACTAACGGAGTTTGGTAACGGAAATTTACCGGATGTCACACTTCCCCTCAATGTTCTCCACCAAATAGGTGAAGATCATCCTAGAGAAACTAAACGGGTGGTTCAGCACCAACGCCACATAAGTGTTCTGGATCTAATCGGATAGCTCGTCGACCCTCCCTTACGCGAAGCTATGCACTTGAGCAGCACATGGGCGAGGTACTTAAACTGGGGGCACAGGTTGCTCTTGTTGAGTACACCTGCATTGATGTCCCCAGAGTACTTAGCCCTTAGAAAGCAGCCTCGGACCGTAAGTGGATGCAATCGTGTGGGGCAATCAGCGTCATTTCCAAACTCTAAAACAGTCCTGAGATCATCCTTTGTGATCTCAATGGCATGGCCGAATATCGAGCTCCTGATGCAATGAGGCTCAGAGGACCTGTCCACAACAACGCTTTCCGAAAAAGCCTGTTGGACTGAGAGATAAGGAGTACATGGTGTCAAGATGGCTCGAAATATCCTAGATCTCTGTAGGAATGTGATGATGCCCAAGAACTCTGCAGCATTCCTGGAAGTCAAATTAGGTGAGCACATATGTTGTGCTTGGTGCTCATGGTCCAGCGACTCATCATCTGTTACACAATATAGATAAACATTAGAGTGTGTAAATGAATAGCCATTTGAATTTCTTAACTTGAATCTTTCTGTTCTGTCGTGCGAATGAATTGTGCGACGAAGGTTTAGTCGTGCGATTGAGCTCCTACGCGCGAATGAGCATGCGACTAGGCTTAGTCGTATGCTCTACCAAGCGGTTGAACCAGTCGTGCGACTGAACTCATTCACATGGTCAGTCGTGCGATTGTGCCATTCGCCCATCTCAGTCGCGCGATTTAGCCATTCGCCCGGCTCAGTCACGCGATTGAAGTTCATCAAGGCGCCCATTCGCATGACAGACTGTTGGTTCATTCAAATTCAAATTTTGAGCAAATCATAGTGTTAGACGTCGTGGTATGGCTCTTAGTCTCACAAACACCCAACATAGCTCCTAATAACCTTTATTTTAACGTTTAACTTAGTTTTATCAGTTTATTGGTCAAACTAGTCTCGATTATTTTTAGGGCATAAATTCGAGTGTTGTGGGTATAGATTGTTGAATCTTTGGAGTGTAGAACATTGGCATTGCCTGGACAATCGTTGGAAATCGTTAGAACACAACAAATAGCAGTTTAGAGCAATCAGATGAAAATCGGGCAGAGTTTCGTTAAGTCGTGTGATAAACAAGAGCGATTGTGGGTGAATAGGGTTTGCGACCGACTCCCCCTCTATTTATACTAGGGTTCTCTCTAGTCGTGCAACTGGACATAATCGCACAGCTAGTTCGTGCGACTGGGTTTCGGTCGTGCGACAACCCCATTCGGTTGCTTCAATTCGTGCGATTGGTTCATTCTGATGATCCAATCGCATGAATTTACCCATGCTGATGGTCCAATCGCACGTCTGGGCCATACGTGTGGCTTAGTCGTGCAATTGGCTCATTTGTATGGCCCAATCGTACGGCTGGTCCATACTTATGGTCCAGTTATGCGAATGGCTCATTCTTATAACTTTGACTCTATGAACATTTGAAACTTAACCCTTTTCACTATGAATAAAACATTTTGAGCATTCTATAATTACAAACATGACCATTTCAACTTTGAAAACTTTTGATCACCTCAAACGTGATCCTTTTATCATTAGAAAGCTCTTTTGATCACCTCAGACGTGACCCTTTTTTAGTGATTAGATCCAAATAGAATTTCAATACGTAGTCCGACTTGTAACAACTAAACTTACAAAATTAAACAAATGAAACTACTAGAACTGGAAAACATAAGTAAAACATATTTTTGTAAATTTTGTGTGAGGTGGAAATTCTAAGATAGATATCTAACAGATTTATTTCTAGAACAGGTAGCTTCAAGTTATTTTGACTATAAGTGGAACGATTCATTATGGGATCATACAGGTAAGTCAAATCATTTGGGACTAGTTATCAAAACATTTTGATGTTCAATTCTTGTTTTCATCAAGAGTCATTAGCAAGTCTAGGAAATCATACTAGTACTACAAGATGCAAACAGTGGTGTTGACTTTCAAGAGTTGCAGCCACGATTATTGCAGCCACGATTATTGTGAGTATACTTGTCCTCTTAAATCCATACACAGACTTTTGACGCAGATTGGTGATGGTTTAAGGTTTAATTATTTCAACAAGCATTTGTGGATCCCATGCATATATGGTAATCAACATTCCTCAAGAGATTTTTGAGTGGTCTACGAGTAGTATTCAAGAAGAAACTATTCTAGAGCTTTCAAAGAGTTGCAAAGCCTCAGGTCAGTGCCACTGCACAGCAGAGAGGCACAAACACCAATGAATTCTAGAATATTTAGGTTGTGCTTATCCTCAGGTCAGTGCCACCGCACAGCAGAGAGGCACACAACCTATCTTCTTGTTTGAGCAATTTTATTCTTTTTGCACAGATCGCACCAACAACATAGGTTATTAGCTTGATTGCTTTTTACATTTTTCATCATGTGCTTTGCTCATTTTATGGTCATCCACACGCATTTGTGGCGTTTATTTTGCTCGTCACCCCTTATTGGAACTTTGTTGATTGTGTTAACCAGGGATAAGATGATAACCCACAGCTTCTTGAACAACTTAGTTTGAGCTTGACATCACCAAAGGGGTCTACTTATCTATTGTGTTGAATCTACCGACACATCATCTAATGGTCTAGCAACCTCTAGGTCTACTTTTTCCCTGTTACCTTAGTCGGAGCTAGTTTTACTATCATCTTTCCATTTATTTTTGCTTAGACTTCTCAGACTTATACTTCGAATTTTGAAATTTAAACAATTTCTTCTTTTAAAGTCCCAAACTCTTTGTTCCTGTGTACTATCTTTTCCATAGTTATTGAATCATTATCACACATATGATCTCATTTCTCTTAGCTTCCCTGTCCTTCTCCCTCGTTTTTTTATGTACTGAAATTAAATACTAACTTAACCTATTCTCCCCCTAAAATTCTAAAACCGAACAAGATTTGCTTTTAGGGTTTTAATAGGCGAAGAAACAAAAATTAAATTAAATTAAATTAAATTAAATAAATTAAATTAAATTAAATTAAATTAAAAATTAAATGTAAAATGAAATCTACTTGTTGGACTGAGTACTGTCATCGTCAAAAATCACATCACTTTTCTTTTTAACGTTGTTGACCTCTAACAGATATAGAAAACGTGGTTTATCAAATGCTTTTGTGTAGAGGTCAGCGCGTTGAAAATTCGTATTAATTTTAACAACATCGATTAAATTCTTTTCAAAACAATCACGAAGTGATATTTTATGCCGATGTGTTTGGTCTTAGGATGTTGGACCGGATTTTAGTTATGGCTATAGCAACAGAATTATCAACAAATATAGGAGTGTTAGAAAATTTCAAACCATAGTCCCGCATTTGTTGTTGAATCCTGATGATTTGAGAACAGCAGCTTGCCGCAGCAACATATTCAGCTTCACAAGTTCATAGTGCAACTGATGTCTGCTTCTTACACTACCACGTGACTAATCTTCTCCCAAAGAATTGACATCCTGCTGATGTTGACTTGTAGTTCATTTTGCAACCGCCGTAATCCAAGTCACTATATGCTATAAGCTCGAAATCATTATCATGAGGATACCACAACCCGAGTGTTGGGGTACCCTTTAGATAACGAAATATCCTTTTGACTCCAATTAGATGGTTGACTTTCGGTTTCACCTAATATCTTGAGTAGAGACACGTTGCATACATGATATCAGGTCGTGCGGCAGTGAGATACATGAGAGATCCAATCATGCCTCGGTACATGGTAGCATCCACCAGATCACCATTCTCGTCGGGCGCCATATCATGGTTCGTAGAAAGTGGAGTCCCAGCTGCGGAAGCATTCTCCATATCAAACTGACTGAGAAGTTAACTTTGTTAAATCTTAAAAGGGTCTTTTATGCCATTTTGAAACTTTGGGGTTTGTTATACTTAATAATTAATTTGGTGGTTAACAAATTAATATAATAATAATAACATTATAAGTGTTATAATGTTTGATTATTATTATAAAATTTAAGGTGTTAATAAGCTTAAATAAAATAATAACTATTATTATTATTATAATAATGACACTGATAATAATAATATTAATGATAATAATATTATTAATGATAATAATATTAATAACGATAATAATCATAATAATAAGATTAATAATAATTTTCATATTAAAGTAATCTTGTAAAAAAAATGTTTATAAACTTTAAATATTTTAAAGGCATCAAATAAATTTCGGTAATATTTCTAAAAATTTTAAATAACTAAAAACCTTTGTAATAAAACATTTTAAAGATTATTCATGGATTATTTTATGGATTTTAAAAAAAAGATAATAATAAAATATTAGAGACCCGAACTTTCCGTTTAATCATTTAGCATTTAAATCACGTTATTTTAAATGGAGATTTCTTGAAAAATTATAAATTAATATATTTAAATGATTTTTCTCTTAAAATAATAACTATTTATATAATTATGGACTTGAAACAATAAATCTTTATAATATTATTGGGCATTATATTAATTAAAGTTTTATCACGATAATTGTAGAAATTATGTATCTTATAATTTCACAAATTATTTACAAATATTAATCTTATAAAATGTATTAACTAAAGGTTTAGATTAACTAATTGGTTATTAATCAAAATGTTTTTTCAACTAATTTTAAAGCTTTATTTATATTGAAATTTATCAATATATATACTCAAATTCATTTCTAGAATACTTAAATATACATATATAGTTCTTTTAATTGAATCAAAACATAAATAATTACTTTATAAACTTGTTACTTATTAAAAACCCCCGTAATTCTATCAAAACTCTAATCCTTATTTGTACGTTAACCTTATTATTAACCTTAACTTGTAATACATATGTTAGGTGCCTTGTGGTGGATACTTTGGATTATCTTTTGACTTTTTATATCATCTAGTAATGCATATATCCATGTGAGTATTCTATACCCCTTTTCCTATTTTCACACTTTCGGGTGAAACATGTTAACTTATACTATTGCACTCGTAGACTTATTTGAGACTTGTAAACCTATGGCAATTCATCTTGTAAAAGTTGTGGTTAGTTGAACTTTCGTGGTTACCATGTTATGGCGTTATATGTACAATCATTAACTATTGCTAGCCCAGCGAAGTCATAGATCTATGGGTAAGAAAAGCCTGCTTGGTTGATCCGAGTACACTTAGCTGATCGTATATACTTTTAACGTTTGAGACTTGTAAAACTTTTGTCGAGGTTTGATTGTTGCATTGTTCATAACATCCCTAATCACTTTATTCACTAACTTATGACTTGAATTGCCATCTTTTATATACTTATGTATTGGAAACTATAGAATGCTCACCAACATTTTTTATGTTGACCCTTTTATTTTTTAACATGTTTCAGGAATACCTCAAGTATGTGTTCTACTCTTTGAAGCTTATCACATCTAGGATTGGACCTAGGGATAAAATGGCTGATCATGTTATTTGTAGTGGTTGTACATAATGTATCATTTGTTGAAACTTTTGCTTGTAATGTTACAATTGAATCTTATGATTAATATATTTGGATTTAATAAATAGCGTTATGTGGCTGTGAACAACCGTAACCCTCACATCTCGACGTTTCCGCCGTCAAGGTTGGGGTGTGACAGATTGGTATCAGAGCCCATAACTATACGGAATTAGGTTATTAGAAATGGTGACCTAGACTATAGTTGCATGAACCTCATAAAAAGATCATTATACTTTTGTGCTTGTTTATTGTTTGCATGCTACATAATGCTATGCCTTTTGTGCAACTTGATGCCTTAGTATAATGCTTAAAACTTAGTTATTTGTCTCCCTAAACTTAACTTAAACTCTTTGATTTCCCCCGACAAATGAACTTCCTAAACTTATTCGCAACGACATGTGGAATCTACACTTATCGTCGTGGGTTCAATTTCTTAGACTCTATGTCTAATCTATGTAAATCCCATCAAGGTATTGATTCTATGAACCAAAGAAATTTGTGTGACACATAGACACCTGTATTCTAGATTTCCTGGCAAAAGGCCTTCAGGCTAAGGCAAGTATATCGTATAAATCTCATTGCGAGACTAGTTATGCTTACCTGGGGATTTCTAGGATGAGTGATAAACTATGGTCAATATACACAAATCTCTAAGGTAAATGGGTCAATTTACCTTGACGTGTCAACGATTCCAAAGGGTAATGCGTTACCAAATGGAACCATCCTCTTTGTATCTTAAAAATCCTTGATTTTCTTGAAATGGTTTATCACCAAAGTTTCAATATTTTCTCATTTTCAACATATATAATGTTCCTGTTAATATTGAACCCATTCTACATTTCAACTCCTACATTTAAACATCGCTACACGTTGGGCGTTTCATGTATCTATTTCTACACTTGACCAACGTGTGCATGACTCTTAATATATCCAAAGATATTGGAAATCTAAACCGAATGGCCTTCAAAACTTTAAACCGTTACTTATGGTTCTCAAGTCTTATTAAGGAGGTGTCCCATAACTGAGAACATGAAATGCTGTAGGTGGGATTCCTACATCTCGGGATACTTTGTTTAGGCAAAGTGTAAATAGTTTTTTGACTCGATCATTGAATCCATTTACGTGACTCGAAACCTTAAGATGAGTGATCACTTATAAGTACGCGTGTCTTCAATAAGGCTATGGTTGACCTCATATCCTGAGAAGTCCATGTATTTCCTTCGATTGTGAATCGAAGGTTCACATCTCATTGTGGTGTTGAATAATTCCTGCCCTTGATTTCGTCTTCCCGATTGAAACCATCCAAGATCTGAACACCACAACAAATTCTGTTATCTTGAAATTTGATCCTAAGCTCGTAAGTATGATTTTCTCTTTTGTTACAGTGATGTAACTTGAAATTTCTTGAATTTCTAATTGATATTCTTTTTCTTTTCGCCGATATGTCAAACTTCATACCGTTTGCACCATGGGAGATGCAAGACTTTGTAAGTCAACCTATAACTAAGAACATTTGTATTTCATAAATGATTCTAACTCATCAAAATAGGGGTGATTCCCTTACTTTGATGATTCTCTATTCGTTTCGATAAATGGTTTCCAATCGCGTGTTTATGAAATTTCATCCTCTGGATTGGGGTGATTACCTTATCTTGAGGATTGATTTCAATTATTTTCTTTGGAATGACATTTCACAAATGACATGATCTCACCAAAATAGGATTGAAACCCGTTCTTTGGTGACAAATGTCAATCTTCGATTGTTTTCTTGCTATTATGAAATTCAATCATCAAGATAGGCGTGAGTTCCATACCTTGATGATAATATCATCTTTATGAATTGTATTTGTTCAAATGAGACAACTTCATCAAAGTAGGAGTGAATTCTGGATTTTGATGAAGAAGTTCATGTTGTTATATTTTGTTTTTGTAAAACTTCACCGTTAAGATAGGAGTGATGCCCCTTACCTTAATGGTGAGTTACCTCGTTTTATTTCTGTGGATCCTCAACAATGAGTTGGGATCGAGCTTTTTGATTGGTAAGTTAGAGGTCATACCTTGAGAAGACATCATCAAGTTAGGAGTGAAAACCACACCTTGATGACCATTCTCATTTCTTGATCTTCAACTTACCAAGTTTGTAATCAAGTGACGAGAAACATGTACTAACTTGTAGGGTGAAACAATGTTAGTGTTTCGACCTATCAAGCCAAAGCATGATCTTTGAACTTGAAAGGAGACCTAATCGCTCTAGGTTGATGTTGATTCCAAGCTTGGAGCATTTAAATTCTTAAAATGACTTCTTTCCCTTTATACTTATGTTTTGATTTGATCTAGTTATATCGAACCATTTATTCCCTATTATCAACTTTCATTTTGAGATATCATCAACACATGCTTGTGTGATGGTAGTCTTCTTAAACAATCTTTCTACTAAATAAAGACATTATCAACTTGTGGTTATGTCTTTCTAGTCATACGAATGTTCTCGACTGTACTTATGGGTTTGATGAATTACGTATGCAATCTATATTTGGAAATTTGTTACCTTGCAAAACATGGTTACAAATGTGTGTCTTATTGTTTGCGTTACTTCTTGAATCACTTTTGAAACCTTAACCTTGGAAATCTTTAAAACTCTATCTTGGTTTCGACTAAAGAGACTCGTTATTACTTACATTGTGACGTGGGGGTTCATAAACCTTCGTAACTTGTAGTCATGGGTTTGGCATAAAGGAAAAGACGTAACTTGGTATGTATCCAAGTGTCTTACCTTCACATATGACAAGACCTAACATTCGTGATCCCATGGATCTCCTGTTTAACTTTTCATTCACTAAGTGCCTCTTATCTTAGCTGCCATAATAACAATGGTGCATTATAGACCGATTAACAAATTTCATATTGACTCATGTGGGTTAACGGGTCGAGAAATTGGCTTGTATCTATCTCAAATAGTCGTATACCGTGGTATGTCGTTAAAACATCGATCATTAATATGGATGATCAATTCGTGTTCTGCTATTAGCAATGTTTCTAACCAACGTTGTGAACTAATCCCAAAATCTTCGCATTATCTTTACTCCGTCGGTTTGGTCAAAAGAGCAATACATATGCACAAGATGTGCGTTAAGATCATTTCGTTATATATAGTGACGTTTAGGATTCTTAAAATCTATTGGTCAAACTTTCCTACAATTGATGGTCTTTTATTGATTTCGAAAACATCACTACATTCTAGACGTTATGGCTTATAAGTTTAACATACCACGGGTAACTCGTCATCGTTTTCTAACGTTTCATATGCCAAATTTCAAAGCGTCTCATATTTCACTGGAAGAATTCAAATTGGCATGCATTGTATCAAAAGACTTGTAAGATTCCATGAAGTGAAACATCTCATCTGTAATCAAACGTCTATCACTGGCCGTTGTACACTTACCTTTCATTATATTTCCTTTGTTCATCTAAGTTCATATTCATTTCGGGACGAAATTCTTTTAAGTTGGGGAGACTGTGACATCACTTAATTTGTTAACTTAGAAGTTAACTTTGTTAAATCTTAAAAGGGCCTTTTATGCCATTTTGAAACTTTGGGGTTTGTTATACTTAATAACTAATTTGGTGATTAACAAATTAATATAATAATAATAACATTATAAGTGTTATAATGTTTGCTTATTATTATAAAATTTAAGGTATTAATAAGCTTAAATAAAATAATAACTATTATTATTATTATAATAATGACACTGATAATAATATATTAATGATAATAATATTATTAATGATAATAATATTAATAACGATAATAATCATAATAATAAGATTAATAATAATTTTCATATTAAAGTAATCTTGTAAAAAAATGTTTTTAACCTTTAAATATTTTAAAGGCATCAAATAAATTCGGTAACATTTCTAAAAATTTTAAATAACTAAAAACCTTTGTAATAAAACATTTTAAAGATTATTCATGGATTATTTATATGGATTTAAAAAAAGATAATAATAAAATATTAGAGACCCGAACTTTCCCTTTAATCATTTAGCGTTTAAATCACGTTATTTTAAATGGAGATTTCTTGAAACATTATAAATTAATATATTTAAATGATTTTTCTCTTAAAATAATAACTATTTATATAATTATGGACTTGAAACAATAAATCTTTATAATATTATGGGCATTATATTAATTAAAGTTTTATCACGATAATTGTAGAAATTATGTATCTTATAATTTCACAAATTATTTACAAATATTAATCTTATAAAATGTATTAACTAAAGGTTTAGATTAATAATTGGTTATTAATCAAAATGTTATTTCAACTAATTTTAAAGCTTTATTTATATTGAAATTTATCAATATATATACTCAAATTCATTTCTAGAATACTTAAATATACATATATAGTTCTTTTAATTGAATCAAAACATAAATAATTACTTTATAAACTTGTTACTTATTAAAACCCCCGTAATTCTATCAAAACTCTAATCCTTGTTTGTACGTTAACCTTATTACTAACCTTAAACTTGTAATACAGATGTTAGTGTCTTGTGGTGGATACTTTGGATTATCTTTTGACTTTTTATATCATCTAGTAATGCATATATCCATGTGAGTATTCTACACCCATTTTCTTATTTTCACACTTTGGGGTGAAACATGTTAACTTATACTATTGCACTCGTAGACTTATTTGAGACTTGTAAACCTATGGCAATCATCTTGTAAAAGTTGTGGTTAGTTGAACTTTTGTGGTTACCATGTTATGGCGTTATATGTACAATCATTAACTATTGCTAGCCCAGCGAAGTCATAGATCTATGGGTAAGAAAAGCCTGCTTGGTTGATCCGAGTACACTTAGCTGATCGTATATACTTTTAACGTTTGAGACTTGTAAAACTTTTGTCGAGGTTTGATTGTTGCATTGTTCATAACATCCCTAATCACTTTATTCACTAACTTATGACTTGAATTGCCATCTTTTATATACTTATGTATTGAAAACTATGGAATGCTCACCAACATTTTTTATGTTGACCCTTTTATTTTTTAACATGTTTCAGGAATACCTCAAGTATGTGTTCTACTCTTTGAAGCTTATCACATCTAGGATTGGACCTAGGGATAAAATGGTTGATCATGTTATTTGTAGTGGTTGTACATAATGTATCATTTGTTGAAACTTTTGCTTGTAATGTTACAATTGAATCATATGATTAATATATTTGGATTTAATAAATAGCGTTATGTGGCTGTGAACAATCGTAACCCTCACATCTCGACGTTTCCGCCGTCAAGGTTGGGGTGTGACAGACACGGATGGCTTCCATTCTTACCACGGGTGCAAACACTTCGTTGTAATCGATTCCCTCGAATTGTTGAAATCCTTGAACTACAAGTCAAGCCTTGTTTCTGATAATGACCCCTTGGTCATCCTTACTGCATTTTAAGACCCATTTAGTGCCAATGACCTTAGCACCTTTAGGTCTGTCCACTAGAGTCCACACACCTAACTTCTTGAATTGAAGAAGTTCTTCTTGCATGGAACTAACCCAATACTCATCATTTAAGGCATCACTTACATATTTTGGCTCAAATTGGGACACAAAACATCGATAAGCACCATCGTGAAGGTAGCCTTTTTCCATGACTGAGGCATAATTAGCTTAATATAACTGATTTCTTATCTATACTCCCGATTGTACATCCCCTATGACATTATCCAGAGAATGATAAACATTTAGACGAGATCTAGGAGTAGTGGGGACAACTACCTCATTATCCAGATTGTGAACCACAGGTTCAGTATCTGAGGCAGTGGGAGTATGGGGTTCTGAAGTGTCAGAGGCATCAACATCTGATGCATGTGAACTTGTAGTATTTGGAACTTGTTCCTCCTGATCCACCTAAGCATTTTCCACTTCTTCATTGTCAGAAGAGGAGTCACTTACCTCCAGTGCTCCCCCTGAGTTACTAGAAGACTGGCCTTGAGAGCCGGATGTTGTTGAGTCTAGGGGCGGTGTGTTTAGGACCTCATACATCATCTTGGTAGCTAACTCGTCTTTAGAAGTGGAGAGAGGGATGTTGAAGGACTTAAAGAATCCAACATAATCAAAAAAGGATGCGGGTCCTTTTCAAGCTGGGGGGTGTTGTATCTCTGAACATCCACGTTACACCACACTTCTACTTGACCCGTTGAGTTATTGTAAACACTCTTATTCAGTATGTTGTATCCTAAGAAAATTCCCTCTTCAGCCCTCTCACTGAAGTTTCCTTCCTGAGTTTTCTTCAAAAGGGTGCACGGAGCGCCAAATGGTTCGAGGTACTCTAGATTTGGCTTACGTCGTTGAAGTAGCTCGTAACATGTCTTACCATGACGTTTTACCACCAGGACTTGATTTAAAGTGTAACATGCATTGGCAACTGCCTCATTCCAAAACTGGATGGGCAGTTAAGAGTTTGCTAGCATTGTCCTTGTTGTGTCTATCAAGCTGCGATTCTTTCTCTCAGCAACTCCGTTCATTTGTGGGGTGTTGGCAGAAGTGAACTAGTGCACAATTCCCTTTCCTTTGCAGAAAGCCTCCATCCACTGATTCTTGAACTTAGTACCATTTTCTGAGCGTACTTGTCTTACCTTCAGCTTGTAGAGAGACTCTAAAGTAGTTACTTGTTGGGTTTTGCTACATGTTAATCAAGCTAGTTTAACGATTTAAACTAGAAAAAACGCAGCAGAAAAACGAGTTTAACATATAGTTTGTAATCTGAAAATTTTTGCCATATTAAACTACAAACAAATGTATGTGAAATAACATCCTATCAAACAACACAAAACAACCATAGGGTGTTAATAGAAAACAACCTTTCTTGTGCAAATGTTGTAGATGTATGAAATGAATATGAAGATGTTGTTGAATGTACGGCCCTCAAAAGAGAGAACCTCAAGTTTTGATACCCACAAGTTCTTACAAACACCTTGCAAGTTAGGATACTTAACACCAAAGAACTCACTTTGTAGCTTCTCTATGATCCGAAAATTTCAGCCCTTCCCTTTGCAAAATCCGAATTTCAGCCACACTTTTGAGAGAGTTATTGTTTGAGTTGCTTAGAGAGAAGTGTGTGTGAGAGAAAGGTGAATGATGGAAGAGTGTTCTAGTGGGAATGACTTGCAAAAACAAGACCAAAAAGGGAGTCCCAAGGCCCCAAAAGGGCGGCCGAAAATCCCTATCCAAAATGGGTTTCCCTTCCATTTAGTTTTATAAAAAAGTTACACTCTTACCCTTCATTTTATAAAATTAAAACCTCTTTTAATTTTATAACAATAACACACTTTTATTTGTTATTATTTAACCAATTTAAATAATGAAACAAACAATTTCTAATAAACAAATTATCCATATAATGTTGTTCTTTTACAAAAGCAACGTTTTAGAAAAACCATTTTCTAAATTGGTGTCATTATTTATTTGTTTGATCTCATCAACAAATAAATACTAATTGGTATTTGTATAGCTTGTTATTGGGTATGACCCGATTTGGATCATAACGTACTAACCACATCAATCTTGTATGTGTCTTGGGCCTATCTGGTCCAACAATCTCCCACTTGCACAAGATTCATAGAAGATTGATGCAAGTAGTAAATACCGCCTAACAATGGTTACTACCCTAATACGTATAACTAAGTGCCATTCAATAACATCATCTCCTTCAAGTACCATACTTGAAATGATTTAGGTGAATCAATCATTTTTCCTTTTGTCATAGATGTCATGTTAAATCCTAGAGACACAGAGTGATCATCCTCCATTGATTTAACTTTATCAGGCCTTAGACATCTTAATCTCAACGAATAAGAGGGACAAATCCCATCTTGACAACATACGTCTCTCACAATTACCTTATATCATAGCTGAACTTAGACTTATGTACTGTCATGTTTCAGAGCAGCGAAGAGATAAGTCAAAGTATAATATTCGGTAAATATCAAGACTCAATATGTATCTCAGGTTAGAGGAATACCAAATGATGTTCGCCTTTACTCAAAGTTACTTATGATCAATCAGGAAGATTCCATGTAGTATTATTTGAGATGCGGGTCAGTCCAATATTTGCATCCCACAAATACCTATGAACCTTGGCAGCAACCTTTAGCTCTATATTCATCCATATGAATATCTACCAATCCAAGTTCATAATCATATTACCTTCATACTTGTTCCCACAAGCATGAACAACTACGGACATTCTGAGTAAATAATTTACTCGTGGATTTTAAACATACAAAATAGAAATATTAGTTAAATCATCATAACTGAATAATTCATTCAAGTAATAAAGGGTTACAATATCTCATTACAGAAATTAAAGATCAAATCCAGTCACTAGAATATTGAAGCCCCATGGCACAAGCATGACTTTCATGCTTCGCCTTTTCAAGAAGCTTCGTGAGTGGATCCGCAATGTTTTGATCCGTGTGAACTTTGCGAATACATATCTTTCCTTTTCAACTTCATCCCTTATATAGTTGAATCTTCGTTCAATATGCCTAGTCTTCTGATGTGCACGGGGTTCCTTGATTTGAGCAATCGCACCCTCGTTATCACAAAGAATTTCTAAAGGGTCCTGAATGGAAGGGACCACCCCTAGATCGGCAATGAACTTCTTTAACCATGCAGCTTCCTGAGCTGCTAGTGAAGCGGCAATGTATTCTGACTCTGTAGTTGATAATGCCACCACATCTTGTTTAGAGCTCTTCTAAGAGATAGCTCCGCCATTCAAAATGAAAACGCACCCTGATTATGATCGTGAATCATCACGTTCAGTTTGGAAACTCGCATCCATGTAACCCTTTACTACGAGTTCCTCCTCACCAGATCCGTAGATTAGGAACATATCTTTGGTCCTCCTTAGGTACTTAAGTATGTTCTTAACAGCCATCCACCGACTGCTTCTAGGATTTTGTTGGTATCGGCTTGTCATGCTTAAAGCGCATGACACATCCGGTCTAGTGCATATCATTGCATACATGATGGATCCTATAGCAGACACATATGGGATTCCCTTCACTTTGACTTGCTCATCCTTTGAGCTTGGACATTGAGTCTTACTCAATATCGTTCCTCTTTGAATAGGTACGGTACCTTTCTTAGAGTTTTCCATCTTGAACCTTTTCAAGATCTTATCAATGTACGCACTTTGATTCAAACCTATCAACCGCCTTGATCTATCCCTATAGATCTTTATTCCTAAAATATAGGTGGCTTCACCAAGATCCTTAATGGAGAACAACTTCCAAGCCAGGCTTTTACACCTTCCATAGTTCGAATGTCATTTCCAAATAGTAGAATGTCATCGACCTAAAATACTAAGAAAATGTTGATGCTCCCACTAGCCTTTTTATATACATATGCTTCATCAGCATTTTTGATGAACCCAAATTTGGTTGTTTCTTCATCAAAATGGTGATTCCAACTCCTTGATGCTTGCTTTAATCCATAGATTGATTTCTTTAACTTGCATACTTTGTTAGGATGTTTTGAGTTGACAAAACCTTCAGGCTGAACCATAGAGACATCTTCCTCAAGATACCATTTAGAAAAGCGGTTTTGACATCCATTTGCCAAATCTCATAATCATAATGAGCAGTATGGCAAATAATATCCTAATAGACTTTAGCATTGCAACTGGTGAGAAATTCTCATCATAATCAACTCCTTGAGTTTGAGTGAAACCTTTTTCTACAAGTCTAGCTTTATAAGTATCCAAGTTTCTATGCATATCGGTTTTCTTCTTGAAAACCCACTTACACCCAATATTTGGAGTTTAGAGGTGGTTCAACCAAGTCCCATACTTGGTTGTCATACATAAATTGCATCTCAACGTTCATGGCTTCAAGCCATTTGTCACAATCCAAATTGGACACTGCATCATGATAGGTGGTTGGTTTATCAGAATCTACCACATAGCATCCATGTATGAAAAATCCATATCTTTCAGGTGGATTACTAACTCTACCAGATCTATGAACGTTTTGTGTATATTGATCAACTACTTGATCATTCTCAACATCCTCATGATGAGTGCTAGTGTCAACCAAACATGTATCGGTTTGTGGTTCTTGATCCTCCTCAAGATCCACAGTTCTACTGCTAGCTCCTTCCGTAAGGAACTTAGCTTCTAAGAACTCAGCCTTCTTGGCAACAAACTCCTTTTGTTCTAATGGATCATAGAAATAATATCCCATATAATCTTTGGGATATCCAATGAAGATACACTTAGTGGAACGGATTTCTAGCTTGTTTGAGGTGGGGATCTTAACATAAGCCTCACAACCCCATACCTTTAAATATGATAGTGATGGAACCCTTCCATGCCATATTTCAAAAGGTGTCATTTCCACTTTCTTGGTTGGGGCCATATTCAAAATACGGGCCGCAGAGCAAAGTGAAACCCCAAAATGATAGAGGCAGTGAGCTTCTAGCCATCATTGATCGAACCATATCTAATAGAGTTCGATTTCTCCTCTCGGACACACCATTATGTTGTGGTGTTCCAGGTGGATAGTTATGAGACAATACCACAACTTTGAAGATGGTCTCTAAAAGAATCACTTAGGTATTCACCTCCTCTATCGGTGCGAAGAATTTTTAATTTCTTGTTGAGTTGATTTTCTACTTTATTTTGGAAGATTTTGAACATTTCAAAAGCTTCATCTTTGTGTCTTAACAAGTACGCATACCGTATCGACTATAGTCATCGGTAAAGGTAATGAAGTATCTTTCATGGTATCTAGTTATTGGCTTGAAAGGACCACATACATCTAAATGTATGATGCCTAACAAATCTTTTGCCTTTTCAGACATGCCACTAAAAGGTGTCTTAGTCATTTTACCCTGTAAACAAGATTCACATACATCGAATGAATCATATTCATTTGATTTTAAAAGACCGTTCTTTTGAAGTATTTGTATGCGCTTCTTATTTATATGACCAAGACGGCAATGCCAAATATAGGTATCACTCAAATCTAGTTTGAGTTTCTTAGTGATGGTTTGGTACAATGAGCTTTCATATAATGTGTTTTCATGAACCAATTCATAAATACCATTAACAGGAATAGCTTTAAAATAAAACGTGCCATTTAAAGAAACATGAATTTCATTCTCAATAAAAGACAAAACATAACCATATTGTCTTAATTGGGCAACAAAAATAATGTTCCTAGTCAAACTAGGAGCATGCAAAATATTGTTCAAAATTGCTTCCAAACCATTTGGAAGCTTCAAGATGTAGTCCCCTCGGCCTTCAACTTGAACCTTTGCCCCATTCCACATATAAAGGCTTACATCCCCTTTCATGAATTCCCTACTTCTTTTGAACCCCTGCAATGAGTTGCAAATGTGAGTTCCACATCCGGTATCCAATACCCATGTGTAAGAGGATATTAAATTGAGATCAATATGTGTCATGAAAATTGTACCTGAGGTTTGCCCGACATCCCTCTTAGCTTGCAACTCTTTGAGATGGACTGGGCAATTTCTTGCCCAGTGTTCAATCTCCCCACACTTAAAGCATGGGTCATTCGAAACAACCTTTTTTTCTTCTCTCCACTGGTTTTGGTGGTGGCGCTCTTACCACTCCCTTTCCCTTTCCCTTAATGTGCCCTTTACCCTCGGAAATATTTTCCTTGGGTGCGGGGTGAGGCCTCTTCTTGTTCCCACATTCATTCATGATGAGAACGGGTAAAACCCTTTTACCCACGGCCGCCTCGGCAGTTTTGAGCATAGAGTGAAGTTCACTTATGTTCTTGTCTCACCCATTCATGTTAAATTCATGAAAAAATTGTCAAACCTTTTTGACAAAGAGTTTAGGATCAAATCCGTAGCCAGCTCTTTCGAGACGGGACAATTCAGCCTTTCGAGGCGGTCAATGTGGCTTTTCATCTTAAGTACATAAGATGAAACAGATTGGGTGTCGTCTATACGACACGCATGGAGTGCTCGAACCGTTTCGAAGCGCTCAACCCGTGCTTGTTGTTGGAACGTTTCCTTCAACTGGGTTATCATGTCGTACGCTCCATGATGTTCATACTCCTTTTGGAGATCTGGAGTCATACTTGCCAACATAAGGCAAGACACTTGGACCGAGTCCTCAGTGTATTTTACCCAATTATTATACGCCTTCTCATCATCCTCACTAGGTTGATCGGGAATTGGATCGTCTAATATGTATGATCGTTTCTCTTGCTTGAGAACAATTCTCAAGTTTCGAAACCAATCAATAAAGTTATTATGGTTTAGACGCTCCTTCTGGAGAATGGTTCTTAGTGATAGTGAGTGAGCGGTCGGGATTTCATTGTTATGATTATTGTTGGTGGCCATCTACAAAATATAACAAAGTTCAATTTTAGTAATTTCGATATTGTTCATATTTTAATAATTAAAACCCTTTTAAGTGTCTTTCACAATTTTAAAGTCTAGAATCCAACGTTACATTTAAATAGTGGTTAGGTGACCTTTATCCCATTATTTAAATTAACAAGGTAGTCAATGTTTTGACAATTGCAACCTTTTGCAACTTCTAGGGTATGGGATCGACTTAAAAACATCATATGTATAGTCGGCATGTTAATCCCATCAACACCTTTGTAAACCATGTTTTAGGTGATCCATTTAACATGGTTTGCAAATCAAGTTACCCTACTTACACACACATGTGAGTTTTCCAACATAAGTGGTTAGGTGACCTGTATCCCACAAATATGGTATCCCCACCTCAAATCACAAGTTCCTTCAAAATGGTTAGGTGACCTTTATCCCATTAAGAGTTTCCAAATGACTCAAGTGTTGTTCAAAAGGATGGTGTTAAACTTGTTTAAAAGTAAATTTAAAGTTTTCATAATTTTAGTTTAGAAGACTCTATGTATCTTATATTTGCATGCTTTCAAATACAAGGTACCCTACGGTTCACTTTTAATAAAACCTATTTTATTAAAACCATTATCCTTTTAATAACCTTTTATTAACCACTTAATGATAAAGAACCATCAAATTTCAGCTTGTTAAGTTGTTAATGAGTTTGTAATGCATATCCAATATCAACCAAACAATCAAACAACAAACATCCAAACAAGCATAAACATACAAACATGGGTGCATAACCATAGCTACTAAGTTGACCACACTTGTTTGCCATCACAAGTGTTGTCATAAGGTCTTTCCTAAGGGTGAAGATGACACATCAAAATGTGTCCATGAACTCCCACTTGAATCCACATCCAAATGCTTCAAGTGTCCATGTCTTTTGTGTCCTTCTTTGAGTCTTCATCTTGTGCATCTTCTTTTACAAAATCATATCCTAATACAATTTTTCTAATAAAAAAAGTGCACCTAATCTATTTATTACATAACCAAATGAATAAATAAATTACAACCAAAGATATAAAACACAAATTACAACCCTTTCAAGAACAAACCAACATGACAAAACACAATCAACCAAAACCAACACATAAGGCCAAGGCTATGTTATGCACCATAATATAAAACACATACAACATCCAAGAACAACAATAAATCCCTATTTCAGCCCCAAACTTTCAGCCAACATAAACTAAAACTTTAAGGTTGGTCCAAACAACACAATCAACCATTTGATGTAAATCTTTCAAGGTTTAAACCAAAGCATGCAAGATTAAACCTTGAAATATAAGGGATTCATAATCCACAACAAAGCAGCCCCTAATGGTTGAAAAGGTCCATGAAAACTAATTTTTCAAGACCTTTTGAAGCACATATTCCACAAAACCGGCTCAAGATGCCATTGTTGGGTTTTGCTACATGTTAATCAAGCTAGTTTAACCATTTAAACTAGAAAAACACAGCGGAAAAAGGAGTTTAACATATAGTTTGTAATCTGAAATTTTTTGCCATATTAAACTACAAACAAAACCCAAGAACAAGGATCAAATGTATGTGAATTAACATGCTATCAAACAACACAAAACAACCATACCTTTCTTGTGCAAATGTTGTAGATGTATGAGATGAATATGAAGATGTTGTTGAATGCCCAGCCCTCAAAAGAGAGAACCTCAAGTTGTGATATTCACAAGTTCTTACAAACACCTTGCAAGTTAGGATGCTTAACACCAAAGAACTCACTTTGTAGCTTCTCTATGATCCGAAAATTTCAGCCCTTCCCTTAGCAAAATCCGAATTTCAGCCACACTTTTGAGAGAGTTCTAGAGAGAGCGTGTGTGAGAGAAAGGTGAATGATGGAAGAGTGTTCTAGTGGGAATGACTTGCAAAAAACAAGACCAAAAAGGGAGTCCCATGGCCCCAAATGGGCGGCCAAAAATCCCTATCCAAAATGGGTTTCCCTCCCATTTAGTTTTATAAAAAAAAGTTACACTCTTACCCTTCATTTTATAAAATTAAAACGTCTTTTAATTTTATAACAATAACACACTTTTATTTGTTATTATTTAACCAATTTAAATAATGAAACAAACAATTTCTAATGAAGAAATTATCCACATAATGTTGTTCTTTTACAAAAGCAACATTTTAGAAAAACCCATTTTCTAAATTGGTGTCGTTATTTATTTGTTTGATCTCATCAACAAATAAATACTAATTGGTGTTTGTATAGCTTGTTATTGGGTATGACCCGACTTGGATCATAACATACTAACCACATCAATCTTGTATGTGTCTTGGGCATATCAGGTCCAACATTTCTAACTCTTTGAATGACTCAAATGTTTTAGATTTGGATTTTCAGAAACATTACCCAAGAGAATCTTCAGTAGTCAGCTGTAACTACATAACAGTACAAGTCATCGGCGATGCTCCTTGTACTGACTGGACCAAACATATCCATGTGAAGGAGCTCAAGAGGTAGTTCTATGGAATGAACTTTCTTTGCTTTATGAGACTTCTTAGTCTGTTTGCCTTTCTAGCAGGCGACACAAAAATCGGGTAGTTGGAAGTTTTTGACATTTACTCCTGGCACTAAGTCATTCTGGATCAAGTGGTTCATCTTCCGTGGATTGATGTGTCCCATTCTCCTATGCCAGGAGATCGAATCTTTCTCAATAGCCTTGGACAAGAAGCACTGAGCTTGATGATCCGTTATGAATGCCTTTGAAAGATCCAAGACATGAAGGTCGTTATATCTTGAAGCTAACATTAAGACTTGGTCCTCGGGGATCATGTAGTCCTTTTTCAGAACATAGCATTTCTTGTTGTCGAATAATCCTTTGTCACAGATTTGGAAGACAGAAAGCAAATTGTTTTGAAGTTGTTGAACATAGTTTACCTTGTCAAACTTCACTTTCTGATTCCCCACTTCCCCTTCAGCTGTGATGTAACCTCCTTTGTTTCCAAAAAATGAAACATGACCTCCTTTTATTTGTTTGACGTTTGACAAGAGTGTCTGGTTCCCAGTCATGTGCCTGGATGCTCCGCTATCTACAATCCAAGTGTTTGTTTTAGCACTATAGCGAACACACTATACATTCAATGGAAAACATTAGTTAAGGTTAGGGACCCAAGCCTTAACCGGCTTGGGTGTCCCAAAGGCATCACACATCATAAATTCCACCCATTGTCCATTAAAGGTGAGGAAAATAATTTGTCTTCTTGTTCTCATTACCAAACATTGAACTAGACTTTTCTTTCCATAAGCCAGTTTTGTGTAAGGCCTATTTGTGATAAACAGACGATTGGCTTATGGTTTGAACTTTATGTTCACTAACTCCTCTTAATGGAGTTATAGAACTCCTTTTAGAAGAACTGGTTTTAGGATCATGAAGTTCAACTTTCTTCCTAAGTGTCTGATAGTAAGGACAGTTAGACATGATGTGTCCATACTTTCCACAGTTGTAGCAAGATCTACTTTCGACATGCTGGTATGGCTGTTTATGTGGAGAAGTGTGTGACACACGTGTGACTTTGACTTGGTTGATTTTTGACATTTCTTGTTTAGATGTTTTATCTTGTTTAACATAATAAATTGTTTGAACCTTCTTAACATCTTTACTCTTTTGTTATCTAGACTTAGACATGATGCACGTGTTTGGTTAACTTGTTTGGTCTTTCTAGGTTCAGAATTAGACGTTTTTGAACCAGAGTTTACCTTAACCTTCTCAATTTGTTCATCCAGATTAACAATAGGCATTTTACCTTTTGACTTTAAAGTGATCTTCTTTTGTTTAGTTACAAATTCAATTGGTTTACTTGTGGAATCTCGATCACTTACAAGAGGAGTGGACACCACATGATCCTTGATTGGGTTGTTATTAATTGGTTTGCTTTTAGCATTCAACAAGGTCTTACGTGGTGGTGGTACCACTTTGTAACCCAACCCTCCCCATTCTTACGTTCTCTCACTAAGTGCTGAACTATCTGAGAAGAACTAGTCCAACTATACAGTTTTTGTTTTAATGAATTTACTTTGACTTTCAAAACTACTTCTTATTTCTTAGCATCTTGTAAGGAGTTTAGATAGAACTTAATGTCATTAGCTTGGTTAAAAGCTACAACTTCAGTTTCCCTAAGTTGTTTATTTAACAGTTCTATTTTCTCTTTGTAATTGTGCTCATTTAATTTTAAAATACGATTTGCTTTAGTGCACGGTTGCAAGTACTTTACTAGGCTATCATTGTGATCTAATAACCTAGCAAATTTCAAATATACGCTTTCCCTAAATTTATTACAATCAGAACATGCATGATTATTGACAAGTTGGTTAGTGGAACTTACCTAAGAAGGTTCTGTTGAATCAGCCATCATAGCAGAGTTTGACTTTTTTGGTGCAGGTGATTCTGAACTTGTTGAACTTTGGCCTTCTTCACTTAGGTGATTTACCATATTTGTAGTTTTTTCAATGTTTGACATCGCAAGTTCCACTACTATATCACCTTCGCTTGCAGAATCGTCATCCAAATCCTCAACGCATGCAATGTTGGATTCTCCCGGAGAAACAAACCGAAAGCTCCATTCTTGCCATTCGTCATCATGAGTCGTCAAGGCTTTAGGATCCTTTCTTGAGGATGCATAACTACTTGTGTTTACAACATATCAGGTGTATTACATTAAGCCTAGACTATTCGACAAGCGACAGACACACTATATATGACTATATATGCTCCAACAAATTCCCCCTTGGACGTTGCTTGCGAATAGTAGATAACACCTCTTACAATCTTCAGTCAATCTTTGCTCTGGTTTCCAATAGAATCAAAGGAAAAAACATATTAGCCAACGTTGCCGATCCTTCAGGTTGCTACAATATCCTTGAAAATGAATTTAGGCACAACAGCTTTCATTTACTTTGCAAAACACCATCACAGCAGCAAGATTCCCCATATGATTGATTTTTCCAGATAATGACATGAACAGTTTTCCATTGCTTCAATCTTCACACAAGCTAACCTGATTAACATTCCTGAAGAAATTCCCCCTCACATTTAGCATATCCCAATATATAAACGTTGTGATCTCCTAGCATCTTCATACGATGTATTGGGCAAAAGGTTGAATGTTCCAATCCACAGCTGACAATCTCAACCAAATCAGCGTGCACTCAGATTCATCATCAGAAACCGGCTCACATCATCACTTTCTGATTAAGTCTTCAATTTCCCTATACATGAATTCCCACTAAGAATGGGAATCCTCGTTGTGCGGATAGATATAACTTGATTGGACCATAAATAGTCAGATGCTCCTGACTACCCCACAAAATCAGCACCGACCGCTGACATCTTCTCTTCTCTCTTTCGTGTTCCAACTACATTCACCTATTCTGGAAGTAGGACGAATAATTGGGTATACATCAAACTTATTTGACAAAAGAACCTCCGGGTGAATATGCTTTGCTCATCCTCAAATATGTGCAAGAGGCAGTTCCAGACTCTTTTTTTGTTTTTTTTTGGTGTGGAACAAATGCGGATGAGTCAATGCGGATGGCTCATTCGTGCAATTGAACATACGACTGGTCCAGTCGCATGACTGAACATACGACTGGTCCAGTCGCATGACTGAACATACGACTGGTCCAGTCGCACGACTGAACATATGACTGGTCCAATCGCACGAATGGTCCATTAGCATGGTCCAATCGTACGAATGGTCCATTCGCATGGCCTAGTCTTATGAACGGGTCTACACACAGATTTTCAGATCTGCAGCCACCAGGGCTACCCAAAACCCTAATCTGACGAATTTTACATGAACCAAAACAAAATAGGCATCATCAGATTCAAAAGGGTGATCCAAATGTGGTTTCAAGTTTGATTTTAACATAGAAACAACACACAACCAGATCTGAGCAAAACATGAAGAACACGAAATGGGTTTAACGTCAAGATTTGAAATTTGATCCAGAAATCAAGAGCTCGGGTTGCTAGAATGATTGTTAGATCATTCAAGCAGTAATCAACTCTGATACTAATTGAGAAATCGGCTGGATCGGTGAACATCCGAGCATGATCTTGATAGAAGGATAAACAACCAAAACCAAAAGTCAAATCTATAACACGAACTATCAAAAATTGGTTTCAATGATAAAACCTAACGATTAGAAGCTTGTTGCAACATAAGAATCAAGACTCTTGGCAAGGGGAGATCGAGCATGATCTCCCCTCTCATCCGGCAGCCCTAGGCCCCGGGTAGACTCCTCTCAAAACCCTCTACTTCTCTACACATGGAAACTGGTATATATAAGCGTCGGCCCATATTAGATGTGACTTGGCGCATTCGTGCGATTGGACCATGGGTATGGTTCAATCGTACAACTGGACCATGCATATGGTTCAATCGTATGACTGCACCATACTTAAGGTTCAGTCTTACGAATGTCCCAATCGTATCTCTCAGTCACATGACAGGTCCATTACCATGACCCAGTCATACGACTGAGCCTCATTCGCATATGCTCCTTCGAATGACCCAGTTTCATGTGTTTACAATATATCAGGTGTATTACTTTAAGCCTAGATTATTCGACAAGCAACGGACACACTATATATGACTATATGCTCCAACAATAAAAACAAACTTTAGGTCTTACTTTTCATTTGCTCATTATCTAAAATCTTACTAATAGACATTTCTTTTATCCTTTGGTTTGATCAATTTTAAGAATTTACTTTTACAAGTAATTAGAAGAACTTTCTAATACTAAGCTAGCCTTATATTGCCTTTATATTATGTATTTATATATTGTTTCAATTATCCTAACATGCAATTAATCTTATGACTTTATGTTTTTATTTTTATTCTTTCTTCTACTAAATCTCTTTTAATTTTAATCATTATCATTTGATCATTGACCTTCTAACATTCACTTACATTATAACAATCACTAATATAACTAAATCAAAATACCAACACACTAATATAAATAAAGAATCCTATGTGTGTATGGCCGGCTATGCCACCGCATTCGGTTATTCCACAAGATTATTTCTCTAAGTGAGGGCTATACCGAAGTCTTGGAATACTTTTATATAACTTAAATAAAGTCTAATATACCATATTATGCCACCGCATTCGGTCTTCAACTCTCATAGGTTCAGATTGACAGTGAGTCTGACCTTATTATGGATCAGAAGATGAAGCTTGCTGAGATTCAGTAGGACGTCTAGGTTGTGATGTCTCTGGTTGTTCAACCTTAACCTACACTTTAGGTGGGGCTTGACTTGGAGGGGAATGTAAGTCAACCAGTTCTCCACTCTTAATCTTCTGTTTGATCACCCTGGTATGCTCATCCATAAAGGATAGAAACATGGGGCCAAGTCTCCTTTTGGAGAATCCATACAGCTTCAAGAAGCTCATCATCCTCTGCCTGTCAACAGATTTGTTCATGCTTTTATGGATGATGGCTCTTGACTTAGCAGCTTTTTCCCTCAGCTTTCATTTAGTTGCCTTTCTTTCTCTGACTATCTCAAGTTCAAGTAGTTTGAGATACTCAAACTCAACATAGTACTGACTGCCCTTAATTCATCATTCTGAGTATCTAGTCGGATTGCCTCAACATCCAGTTGACCGATGACATTGCCTGATTGCCATAGTCTTCTTCTTAGGCTGAACTCTACAGTGATCCTGTCTTGGATTCTTTGTGCCAACTTGTCAGCTTGTCTTGATTGCCTTGGATTGACAAGTGGCATGTTGACTAAATCCAGACCTTTATAGAAGTTCAAGGTCTAAAAGTTGAAAATATCCTGCTGCCCTTGAACTCTTATGATCATTAGGGCTTTCCTGATGCTGTCATACCTCCATCCAATGATGTGATCAGAAGATGGTGGAGATGACATAGCCCTTGGTATCCCATCCTCAAATAGAATCTGTATGAAGGAGTCTGTGTAGTCCACAACAATGTGAATTTGAGGAGGTTGCTGAGATTGCACAATTGCAAGTGAGCATGGTGAGTCCTTAGTGTCCGTTCTCTCTGAAGAACTCCCAGGTTCTGTGGCTGTAATGACTTTCTCCCCCTTTTTGGTAGCATCACTCACTTGAATAGGTGAGCCAGGAGTTAGGTCAATCACATCCATAGGTTCTTGTGTTCCTAGTTGAGCTCTTCTTAAAGGTCATCCAGCTAGTTTTTCCTTAAGATATGAAATCTCAAGTTGCTGATCATTGACCCTGTTGTGCAAGGTAGTCACTTGAGATTCAAGGTGACTAACCTTTGAGACTAAATAAGTACATGTTTTAGATAGTGTGTGCACCTATAGTCTTAAATTCCTCTCATCTTCATCAGAAGAATCATTGGGGGATGAGATTATTGGACCAAAGTCCTCTCTCTCATCACCAGCTTCAGGTTCTTGGCTGCTGGATTTCCTCTGCTCACTGGCAGTCTCAGTTGAGATGACAGTGGGCTGAGTTGCCATGGTTTAGGTCTTAATGATGTAATCACTTTCAAAAGTGAGTGTAGAAATCAAGGTGACTGATGGGTTCAAAAGTGTCCACCTCAGCAATAGGTGACTGATGGGGGCTAGAAGTAGGAGCCTCAGAAGCACTCATCTCTCTTTGAGTAGGGGAAAAGAAGAGAGAATCATGGTACTCATTGAAACCTAGATCTTTATGAGTGTAGAAATCAAGGTTAGGGATTGGTTGGTTGAGATCTATAGGCTGGGGATGGTAACTGTCCCCTGAAGGTTGATCACTGGAGTGTTGAGACTCGGAGTCATGGCTTAAGGCAGTAGGGCTAATGAGCTCATCAAGCTGAGCATGAGGAACCTCAGCACTAATCCTTGAAGATATGGGAGTGGATTGCTCCTCATGAGAAGTGAGAGCTCTAGTTTCCACTTCCTCCTATATGGATGAGTGTATGGGGGCCTCCACAGACTGAATAGTGCAGGGGTTCGTTTGGATTTTCTTTGGTAGGTGATGGTGATTTGTGGCTGTGTTTTTGGTTGGGAAGAAGCAGGTGTGGGTTCAACACTAGCTAGTGCTGCTAGGTTGTCACCTTGAGTAATGAACTCTAACATTTTTGGGACCAGGGCTGTTTCTATCCCTGAGAAACCAACAATGGGCTTTCTCAATATTTTAAAGATGTCAGGCTTTATCTGTCCCAGTTTAAGAATGTACTTATTCCCCTTAACTATGAGCCCAGTTCACAATTATGAATATACTGAACATATCTAGAAAACAAGTAATATTTTAAGGAATCTAAGTTTGAAAGTAAGTTAGTATAAAAAAATTGAGAATACTTTAACTTGATCCCCTAAATCATTCCATGGATAATGAAGGAGAGATCCTCAGGAATCTGGTCCCATCCACAATGCTTGTTTGATAAGCTGTGGATGACCACATGGAGCAGGAATCTCCACTCGAGTGACACCTTCCTTTTCCTAAAGGTCTTTAGAGAGAAATCTCCCTCATACCCCATCTGCTCAAAAGAATGATTGATAGTTTCTTTTGGAAAGAACACCTCACCTTCTTTATTATCCAGTTGAAGATGCATGTTGATGATGGCCGGAGTGATGAAGACAGTTCTCCCCTGCACTGTGGCAGACAGTGCCTTCTCTCCATCCATTACGACCTCTTGGCAGTTCTTCCAAAATTCAAGCAGATGATTTTCATAAAGTGGAGGATCAATGGTTAGGGAGGTGAAATAGTTGGACAAAGCTAAGAAATGGCAAACCTTTGAGAAATGAGGATCTTTCTCAGAGCTTAACGTGAGCTATGGCATGTCATAGTCACAAAGTGAAAAATGATAAAGTACATGAAGTAGAAAGTTACAGACTCAAGACCTCAATGTACAGTTGCCAAAAGCATGGACCTTTTCACCAACTCATGTAAGTTGGTGACTTTACAGAGATGCAGCGGAAAGATGTCCAGCTTTATGGAATAATACACCAGATAAAGCATGTTACTAAAAGTCTTTGGAAGAAATCTGTCTTTAAGAGTTGAGGCTTCGAAAGACTTTGTCTCTGAGCTTCAGAAGACATCATCTTTGGCTTCGGAAGATATTGGTCTTGGCTTTGGAAAATTTCACACTTAGAATATTTTTGTTGCATGTGTGAAACTTCCGAAGCATTCTTCTTCAGTACTTGTGAAGCATGCATGTAGAAAGTCTTTGGTTGCTTCAGCCTCTATGCATATTCTCTACAATATATATATATATAATATATATATATATATATATATATGTTTAACCCATGGAAGCTCATCAACTTTCAAAGTTGAGCACTTTATTTTTAACATGTTTTAGGCTTGATACTTGAGGATCTCTTCGTGCTCATATAGGACTTTGACTTAGTTTAATTGAAAATCTTATGTTTTTGTTAATATCTTGCTTGTATTGTAATAATTTAATTGTCTTATAATGTTAAATGAAAATAATATTTAATATTATTTCAACTTATTTAGTTCCATGTGCTATGAACAATCCTTTCACATATGTCCGTCCCGATGATTCCGCCATCGATCGGGGTGTGATAGATTGGTATCAAAGCCATGGTTATAGGGAATTAGGTTATTAAAAATGAAATGACCTAGAATATAACTAGGTACCCTTACACATGAGTTCTCTCATGTATTTTATATGCTTGGATAGGATTTTATGTGCCTTATGTGTTTATACTTGATTATGTGATTATATGCCTTATGTGCTTCTTCTTATACTTTGATTCTTATCAATACACACACGAACCTTAAATCATATTCTAAGGCATTATATGCCTAAATCAAAAGTTTTCAAAATGAGTTTTGAATCGTTATTTGTGGTTTTCAAGTCTCGTCAAAGTCTATGTCCTATAACTTGAAACATGTAATGCTGGAAGAGCGTGATACCTGTATCTCAAGGTGTTCTGTCTAGGCAAGGTATTCATATAAGTCCAAATCAATCGATGGATTCGTTTACCTTACCTGGGAACCCTTGGGGTGAGCATCCGCTTATAGGTACGCATGTCTTCATTAAGGTTGTAGTTGACCTAATACTTTGATAAGTCAATGTATTGCTTTGGTTTGTAAACCAAACTTTACACTCGAAACATCATGTTATTTTTAATCGTCTTATCATTGATCTTGTTTTCTTGGAACTTAAAACTCATTACCCAATTCTCATAACAACCCTTAATAATATTTTTGAATGTCTTCCCCTCAAAACCGCACTTAATCTAAAAACTCATTTCAATAATACTGTTATTCTGAACTGAACCATTAATCTTAAGAAACATGATTCTAGTATCAACTTTTAACTAATGTATAGTAAAGAAAAATTATTCATCTAAGAACTATGCTAAGGTTGTCTGCTTTGAGAAGCTCCTCTAGATTTGGTTTTTATCCAAAAATGTCTTAAACATATTTCTCGTGTTCGTCAAGCCGACTCTCGTATTGATCAAAACTTAGTGTTGTACTTGTGACAAAACCTTCTTAATTGTCTTGAACCGTTTGAAATACAAAAGCCTATTAATTAAAATTCTAAATTAATGATCTTATACACTTTTTCAAGAAACACCTGAAATCTCGAATCATGAAATTGAACAAACTTAAGCATAGCAAAACATCATAATTAAACTTATTGAATTTAAACGCTTCCAATAGTTCACTTGCGAACGTGAAATGAAATCCAAGTCTCCTCACATCCTTGAAATTAGTATTCTTGTGATTGAATTTCGGGACGACTGTAACATGCGCCAAATTTGAAAATTATGAAACCAAACCCGAACTCACTTTGTACTTTCATACGATGGAAAATTAAATATTTAAAATTTTTATTATTTATTTTATTGAATAAAACACGTTAAATGTACAATTTAAACAATATTGAAAATTGTTTTATTCATTTTATCATCTAAACAAAGAATAATAATTTATTTATCTATAAATAAATCTTTTTCATAAAAGTATAAATCTTTATTTATCATTTTACAATAAATAATAAATGAAAAAGACTTATTAAAACTTATTAAGTTAGAAAATGAATTTTAATAAACTTATAAAGTTTATTAGTAATTATGAATTTTAATTATTGAATATAAAAAATAAAATTATAAAGTTACAAGTTTTATAAAAGTTCTAAAGATTTTATAAGAAAATAAGTTGATTAAATTAAAATTAAGGTTTTAATAAATTAAAACTTTAAACTGTAGTTATTCTTTTATCTATTTATTTTATTTAATCTTATATTTATTTCAAAATCATAACCCCCTTTTAAAAGATTTGTAACTCACCATTAACACCATTCATAACCTCCTTTTAACCTTAACTATAAAAGCAAGGCTTAGGCCTCACTTTTCATTTGCTCATTCTCTAAAAATCTTTCACACAAACCTTTCATCATCCTTTGGTTATAATCAATTTCAAGAATTTTCTTTTACAAGTAGTTTTAAGAATCTTCTAATACTAAGGTATACATTTCTATATTGTTTTAGTCATCCTAACATCCAATTAATCTCATAACTTTTTGTTCTTACTTTATTCTTTATTGTAGTAAATTTCTTTTAATTTTAATCATTATCATTTGATCATTAACCTTCTAACATTCACTAACATTATAACAATCACTAACATTCCTAAATCAAGCTAACATAAACAAAGAATCCCGTTTGCATATGGACGGCTATGCCGCCGCATTCGGTTATTCCACAAGATTATTTCCCTAAGTTATGGCTATGCTGAAGTCTGGAATATTTTTATATAACTCAAATGAAGTCTAATATATCATATATCAACATAATAGATATCTTCTAACCCGTTTCATGCTTTAACGATTTATAAAGTGCACATAAGTGCCATACTATAATTTTGGCAGAAAATAATCTGACTTCAACCAACCATAACTTGTTTATAACAAACTAAATTTGAGTATACTCGGACTCCAATATTAAGTTAATTGAGTTACCTTTTCAACGATAGTTTATACTTCTTCAAACTCTATCGGATGACTCAACAATAACCTTCATAAGATGAGTGCGCATTTCAGCACCTTCTGTCTTGTGCTGCTGTTTTGACCTACTTAAAGATCTTTTCATAAAAACATTTCTTAAAGAAGTTGTCCGGGAGACATTGAACTAGTCAAATGTAACTTTTTATAATTTTATGAAACTATTTCTATTTTTAAAACTTGTTCAAACATGTATCAAACATTCTGTCCAGAATCTAAAATGGTGTAATAATCATTATTCAATCTACCTTTCACTTTTTAGCATTCTCTAAACGTCCTAACTTCTTGTAATGAATTTCGACCTCAAGTTATTGTGTTTTTATCATTTAGGACATCACCTTTGACTCATGACATCCAAACTTTCTTATGTACTCTACAACCATCACTATACTTGTGAGTTTTCTATGTGAGTTCTCCATGCCTCTTTTTACTTTATTTCACACCTTTTAGGGTGAAACATGTTAACTTTATAAACTTACACTTGTGAACATCTTGATACTTGTAAATGCACATGCAATTCGTCTTTACTTTTATAATGGTTATTGACATTATTGTGAGTGTTATATGAGATACATTATATATTGACAATCATTAACTATTGCTAGCATGGCAACGTCATAGATCTATGGGTCTGACAAGCCTACCTGGTTAATCGAAATACACTTAGCTAATCGTATAACCTTGTAATCTGTCAAGTTTTGATTGTAGCTATATGTGTTTTATAAACTTGCATAATTCATAACCATTGATATGAATTGTTACTTGTAAATCATTTATATATATATATATATATATATATAATATATATATATAATATATATATATATGTTTAACCCATGGAAGCTCACCAACTTTCAAAGTTGAGCACTTTATTTTTAACATGTTTCAGGTTTCATACTTGATGATCTCTCCGTGCTCATATAGGACTTGGACTTAGTTTAACTTAAAATCTTATGTTGTTGTTTATATCTTGTTTGTATTGTAATGATTTAATTGTCTTGTAATGTTCAATGAAATTGATATTTATTATTATTTCAACTTATTAGTTCCATGTGCTATGAACAATCTATTAGGATCGTGTACTGGATGATGTACTAACTGATTAACGTGTATACCGAACCAAATAGTGTGGAATCCTATCGGATTAGCGATCCAATCAGTGAGAACACACGTAGAAACAACTTTGTGATTGAATCTAACGTTAAGAATAGATTAGGAATAGATCTAATGAGATCTATGAACTGGAGTATGATCTTAGAGGTTTCTGGACAGCTAGGGTACGTCTGGAGTCAAAGTGTGTACAATGCTTACGTTTTTCCATGAATTAGGTGGTATTTATAGGTTAGGGTTACTCATTCGTGCGACTGAACCATTTGCATGATTCATTCGTGTGATTGAGCCATGCGATTGATCCATTCACACGACTGAGTGTTCAGTCGTGCGACTGAGTCAGTCGCATGAATTTGTTCAGGCGTATGGACTATTTAGGCACATGGACACTCAGTCGCATAGCCATTCGGACGCATGACCACTGTTGGGGCGCATGGTCCAGTCGGACGCATGAGAACTTCACTTAACCAAGTTTGAATGTATTCATTACTATAACATTATGCATATCAATTCAAACAATCACAAACCTATATAATCTAATCAATATGCGTTACACAACTCATTAACGAAATATTAAACATTATAAATCACAACCAAACATTCTCATGTCATTAAGTACCCAAGCATTACATAAGCGTAAGACATTCAAGACATATTACATTAAGATCCAAATCTCGGTACATATGTATCAACAAACCCCCCCTTGGACCTAGATCTAGCTATCGTCTTACCTTCTTCATAACCTCCTCGTAGTTCTTGTACTTCTCCTCTCTTGTGACTCCTGCATGTATTTCAAATGCAAAGCAGAGCTGTATCACATTCTGGAATTGGAGGGCTTGTACAATATCCTGCGTGTCATAGAATAGTGGCCACTTGTATAGAGTGTACACGTCGTCAGCGGACAAGTTGGTAAGCCACATCGGGTCGAATACCCTGATAGTATCCATTCTGCCCTCTTTGTTCAGAACTATGACGGCTTCCCCTGTTCTCCAATCATAGTACCACCATTTGAAGTGAGGAGTGAAGTCCTGTGGCATCTCCCATAGAGGGATCTTTGACATTGTTTGTGGAGGACTCCACTTCAGCATTATCTTTGGCTTTCCGGTTATGGGATCAACTTCAGAACGTCTGATATACCTTGTAGGTTGTTGAGGTTTGAAGTTGACCCACCTGTTGTGGTACTCTTTCTTCAAAGCAGCCTCAAACCAGCCTGACATCTTTCTCGGGTCATCGTATAACAACTTCAGTTTAGCTAGCTGGTTGAGCTCAAAACCAGGTAGAGACTTTAGGTCATGCGGGAATCTAAAGTACTCAATACCTTTCTCTCTCTTCACTGCGTATTAAGATCATCAAATGGGCCCACACAATAATCTTGCCTGACACCTTGTGATGTTTTTTCACATTGTAAAGCTTGGTGTAGACATTCTGTTTAGGAGCAGCGCGTTGGGCTCGGATCTCCTTAAAACATGCAGCCCATTCAGCCTTTCTTATATCAACATCAGTGTTTGACGCTTGTGCTTGTTCTTCAACCTTCTCGGACTCTTGCTCCATCTTATCTAATATCTCAAATGTATCACCGACCAGGGAGTCACCCAAATTGGGGACCGCATTTCCCTCTTTGTCAGCGTACTCGGGATGGTGCTCTGCAGTGACTTCCTTGATCTCTATCTCATCAATGTCGTTCAACTTGTCGTCACTGGTTTCTACAAAAGTTGTAGCGTCCTTGACAATGTCATCGGGATTGAGCTTGAACATTTCTGCAATTTGCACGTTAGTGAGATTGTGAATGATCTCTCCTTCTTCAGGAGTGTACATCACCGATCTCCTAACAATATCTTGCAGATCAAGAATCATTAGTCAATAATCAAGACATAAATACCACAATTAAATATAAACATTCATTACAATAATGAGATACAAAATTCAAATACATATGATTTAAATAAAGTAAATAACTAAATATTACTCTTATTTTGTATCCTCTGCTCTTCTGCTACCGGGGCGGATATGGAGGCACCCTGATCTTGAGTCCTTTTGGTCCTCTGTTCGCTCACAGATGTGGCACCCGCAGTAGATGAATCGTCTTCATTATCATCAACGTCTGCCTCGGTATCACCCTCGTGATCATCACCATCATCATCATCATCACTCTCATCATCATTGTCATCGTCTCCGTCTCCTTCTCCTATCTTCAATGGCTCTTCTTTTGATCCTTTAAGCTTTAGAAAGATAGTCTTGTTTGCAGCCTCCAGCTCCTCAATCTTCTTGGCATGTTGCTCCTGGAGCTAAGACATCTGCTAAGCCTGCTGATCAATCAGTCGAGCCTGCTGAGAATCTGCTGAGATTGTGCACCAGTAAGATCTACTAACTGACGAATCTGTGCAGTTTTCTCGTCATCAACAGCTAACAACACATCACCATACGGTTCAGCGCTGATAGCTGTTCCTCTACCCCAAAGGGAGGTAGAGGTGATCCAGATGTATTTGGAGAGGAGGATGATGGTGCAGTCGGATGGCTAGTGGTGGTGGTGGTGGTAGTGGTGAAGATTGGGGGTAATATAGATGAAGGTGGTGGTGGTGTGGGTGTGGTAGTAGTGGTGGTAGGGGTGAAGATTGGGGGTTATATAGATGAAGGTGGTGGTGGTGGTGGTGTGGGTGTGGTAGTAGTGGTGGTAGGTGGAGTGGTGGTAGTGGTGGTTATGAAGGTTAGTCTTATCTTTTTCTTCTTCAAGCCGTGGGGCTGAGCCATCCGTTTCTTCCTCGATCCTTTTGAGGAGGATGCTCCCCCTGCAACACGGCTTGGCTGATCTGGAGCAAATGTGGGATCCGTGTCAGTCTCCCCAGATTCGCCAGGGCGTCCACCAACCTCCCGAATACCTCGGTCGGTGGAAACTACCTGGCTCCCCACAATGCGGGTTAGGGGCTCCTCATTAGTATCCTCCCCCTCATCAGGTATGAAGTCCTGATAGAATCCTGCAGCCTCCGCTCCATCATGGGTAGATGCCGGAGATGCTATATCGGCAGTGGGGGCCCTTGGTGAGTGGGCCCTGCATCTCCACTATCACCGCTGTCGTCGTCATCGGAGTCATCCTCCGGGAGCTGTAACTGCTCGACCTCTGAATCATTGTCTATGTGACGCCACTTACGCCTCCCCGGCGCCACGTAGTCCACCTTCGCTAGATGGCCTATAAGTCTCTTTACCGAGTGCTTGACCTACTTTTCCCGGTAAACCCTCATACGACCTAGTGTTGTATCATCCATAATCTCTAAAGCCACAATATCGTGGCTCTCCTTTGGCAGCGAGGGCAGCTTCTCGTCAAAATCATCTATAAGAACCTAGGGTACATGCAGAAACCCTCTTTGCCCTTCGCCTCCAAGTTCTCTATGAGGTAAGAGAAGATCATGCTCGAAAAGCTGAAGGGGTGGTTCAGCACTTGTATCTGGTCTGAGAGGTCCTTGAACCCACCCCTTCATGAAGCTATGCACTTTAGATGACGTGTGCCAAGTACTTATACTGGGGGCACAGGTTGCTCTTGTTGAGCACACTTGCATTTAAGTCCCCAGTGTACTTGATCCTCATGAAACACCCTCTCATCATCAGTAGATGTAGTCTGGTGGGGTGATCTGTATCATTTACCAACCCAAGTACACGCTGAATGTCTTCAGTGATGATCTCAATATCCAATCCAAAGATAGAGCTCCTGATGCGGTACGGCTCACGTGAGCGGTCAACAGATGCATTCTCCCAGAAGGCCTGTTGTATAGACCTGTAAGGGGTGCATGGTGTCAAGATAGCCCGGTGGATCCTGGATCGCTAAAGGAAAGCGCAGATCCCTGCAAACTCGGCCCCATTCTGAGTCGTGTGGTCTAAGTGAGCACATATATTGTGCTTGGGGTTGATAGACCATCTATCAGCCATCGATCTGCAACACAAGACACATAGACATTAGTTAGCCACACAAGACAAATCAATCTAAATTTACTTGGTTGAATTCATCTCGTCATTCATGCGATTGAACCATGCGACTGTGTCCAGTCGGTCGACTAGTCATGCGACTGGATTCAGTCGGGTGATTGAATATGCGATTGAGTTCAATCGGGTGATTGAGCCTGCGATTGGTTCAATCAGCCAACTGAACTCATTCATATGACCCATTCGACCGATTGAGCCATTCGACTAGCTCAATCGTGTGATTGACGTTCATCCTGGCATCTAGTTGCATGACCTACTGTATGATCGACTGAGAATCAAATTTTACCCAATTCTTGAAATTAAACATTGTGTACTGGTTCTTTAGACTCACAATCACATAACTAATAACCTAAAACCTTCAATTTTAACATTTTACTTGGTTTAAGTAGGTTATTAGTCCCTTAAAGGTTTGGTTCTTGTTTGGGTCGTGAATCACAAATAAGGGCACCATTTCTCCTAATTTTGATGAAATTTCAACTCATGGTACCTGTATAGTCGCAAGCAAACGTCAGAATCTCAATAGAGGTGTAAAATCATGGTTTGATGAAATTTTGACAGAGCAACGGTAGGCTATGCGATATGAAGGCGATTAGGGGGATGAGTTGAATGAGATCGATTGTGCCCTATTTATACTGAATCTGAGTTCAATCGGCCGACTAGACCCATTCGCTCTGTTCATTCGGGCGAATGGACCTCAGTCGTGCGATTGGCTCATCATCGATCACATTCAGTCAGCCGACTGGAGTTCAGTCAGGCGACTGACTCATTCGCCCACTCTCATTCGGTCGAATGGTCATTCTAATCAGCCATCCAGGTGAATGGTTCATACTCATGTCCATTCGGCGTTTAATGCAAGAGTATGGTCCATTCGTATGATTGGTCCATACTCATGGTCCATTTGTGCGAATGGGTCAGACTCATGAATTTGACTTTATGACCATTCCACTATTTCTCCTTTTAACTTTTGAATACATGTTATGAGCATTTGATCATCTCAGACATGATCATTTTATCTAGAAATTCCGGTGATCACCTCAGACGATCCTTTTAGAACATTTTGTAACCTCAGACGTGACCCCTTTTTATTTGAAAGCACGTGTGGTCACCTCAGATGTGACCGTTTAGATGATAAGGATCCCTATCAACTTCAATGACATAGTCTGATATTGAACAAAACTGAAATTGACAAACTTTATAAAAGAAATAAAAACTGAAACTTAAAACTAAGACATGTTTTTTTGTGTTTTTGTGAGGGTTAAATCCTAAGATGTGAATCTAAGAAATTATTTTTCTGAAAAGGAAGCTTCAATTCATTTAAACCATACGTGGACCAATTCAATTTGGAATCATACAGGATATTCAAATCGTTCGGGACAAGTTATCTAAAACCTTTGATGCTCTATTCTTGTTTTTCATCTAGAGTCATTTAGCAAATTTATGAAATCATACTAGTACTATTAGGTCCCCACACTGATTTGAACTTTCAAGAATTGTAGCCACAATGATTGTCAGTATACTTTTCCTCTTAAATCCATACACAAACTTTCAACACACATTGGTGATGGTTAAGGTTTGTTTATTTCAACAAGCATTTGTGGATCCCACACTTATATGGTAATCAACATTCCTCAAGAGATTTTTGAGCAGTCTCAGGGTAGTATTTAAGATGAAACTATTCATAGAACTTTCAAAGAGGAGCCAAGCCTCAGGTCAGTGCCACCACACAGCAGAGAGGCGGCAAACAGCTATGAATTCTAGAATATATAGGTTATGCTTATCCTCAGGTCAGTTCCATCGCACAGCAGAGAGGCACATAACATGTCTTCTTGTTTGAGCAATTTCATTCTTTTTGCACAGATCTCACCAACAACATAGGTTATCAGTTTGATTGTATTTGCAATTTTATGTGCTTTTGCTCATGCTTTGGTCTTACGCACACATTCGTGGCGTTTATCTTGCTCGTCACCCCTTATTGGAATCTTGTTGATTGTGTTAACCAGGGATAAGGTGTTACCCACAGCTAGTCAAACATTTTAGTTTAATCTTGAGATCACCAAAAAGGTCTAGTCATCTATTGTGTTGAATCTACCAACATATCATCTATGGTCTAGCAACCTCTAGGTCTACTTTCTTTGTGTTATCTTAGTAATAGCTAGTTTGTCTATCATATTTCCTTTAATATTGCTCAGACTACACAGAATTATACTTGAGCTTTGCATCTTTTTAAATTGAAAATTTTTAAGTCCCAATGGTTTGCTCCTGTGTACTATCATATTCCAAAGATTGAATCGGTATCACACATACAATCTTATTTTTATCAGCTACCTCTCATTCTCCCTCGTTTTTCTATACTTTATTTTTTATACTGTCTAAACCTATTCTTCCCCTAAAATTTTAAAACCGTAATTGATTAGCGTTTTAGGATTTTAATAGGCAATACAATAAGACAAATTTTAATTAACCAACATAAAATTAAGCAAATAAATTAGAATTGAAAAATAAAAGTAAATTTACATCACATCGGACTACACATGGTCATCTTCAGGAATGGCCTCACTTTTCTTTTTAACGCCGTTGACCTCTAACAGATATAGAAAACGTGGTTTATCAAAACCCTTTGTATAGAGGTCAGCGCGTTGAAAATCTGTGTTTATTTTTACCACATCGATTAAGTTCTTTTCAAAGCAATCACGTATAAAGTGATATTTATTCCGATGTGTTTGGTCTTAGGATGTTGAACCGGGTTTTTAGATACAAAGATAGGAGTAGAAGAGAATTTCAAGCCGTAATATCTCATTTGATGTTGAATCCATATGATTTGTGAACAGCAACTTGCAGCAGCAACGTATTCGGCTTCGCAGGTTGACAATGCAACCGAGGTCTGCTTCCTACACTGCCAGGTTACTAATCTTCTCCCAAAGAACTGACACCCTGCTGATGTAGACTTGTAGTTCATCTTGCAGCCTTCGTAATCCGAGTCGCTATACGCCGTAAGCTCTAAGTCATCATGATGAGGATACCACAACCCAAGTGTGGGTGTACCCTTCAGATAATGAAAAATCCTTTTGACCCCAAAAAGATGGTTCACCTTAGGCTTTGCTTGATATCGTGAACATAAACATGTACCATACATGATATCAAGTCGTGAGGCAGTGAGATACATGAGAGATCCAATCATCCCTCGGTACATAGTGGCATCTACCAGATCACCATTCTCGTCGGGTGCTACATCATGGTTTGTAGCAAGTGGAGTTCCAGTTGTAGAAGCATTCTCCATGTCAAACCGACTGAGAATATCACCTATATACTTGGTCTGATGTAGGAAAATCACATTTGGTGTCTGATCCACCTGTAACCCGAGAAAGAACTTTCTCTCCCATTGCACTCATCACAAACTCCGCCTTCATTACTGCTTCAACTCTTTACATAATTCTTCGTTCTTGGATCGAAGATTATTTCATCGACATAGATTTGTACCAGCAGTAATCTCCATCTTTTTCCTTGATAAACAATGTACAATCAATGACTCCCCTGCGAAAACCATGTTTCGCAAGATGAGTCGAGAGTTTCTTATACCAGGCCCTCGGAGCTTGATGAAGCTCGTATAACGCCTTGTCGAGTTGTAAACTCTGTCTTGATGATATGGATCCTCAATCCCTCGGTTGACTAACATACACTGTCTCTCAAATCTCACCATGAAGGAACACACTCTTCACATCTAATTGATAAACTTTGATTTTCATGTAAGATGCATAGACAAGGAAGATGCGGATTGCTTCCATCCTTGCCACGGGTGCAAACACTTCATTGTGGTCAATACCCTCAACTTGTCGAAATCCTTGAACTATAAGCCGAGCCTTGTTTCTGATGATCACTCCTTGATCATCTTTCTTGCATTTCAAGACCCATTTGGTGCTAATGACCTTAGCACCTTCAGGTCTATCCACTAGAGTTCACACACCCAACTTGTTGAACTGAAGAAGTTCTTCTTGCATGGAACTCACCCATGCCTCATCGTTCAGGGCTTCACTAACATACTTTGGCTCAAACTAAGACACAAAGCAACGATAGGCACCGTCGTGAAGGTATCCTTTTTCTATCACAGAGGCATAATCAGCTGAGTACAACTATTTCTGGTCTGAACTCCTAATCTCACATCTCCTATGACATTATCCAAAGAATGATAGAAATTTGGACGTGAGCTGGGAGTTGTTGGAATAACCACCTCAGAATCAAGATTGTGAACATTTGGTTCTGGATCTGAGGCTATAGGAGTCTGAGGTTTAGAAGGCTCAGAAGCATCACTGTCAGATTCTTGTGGACTTGTGGTAGTCGGAATCTGTTCATCCTGGTTGTTATGATCATTTTCCACATTTTCTTCATCTGAGGAAGAGTCACTCACATCAAGTGTTTCCCCTGAGTTGGTAGATGATTGACTTTGTGAACCGGGTGGTGTTGAATCTTGAGACGGCGTGTTCAAGACATCATACATCATATTGGTTTCCAACTTTTCTTCGGAAGTGAGAGAGGTATGTTGAAGGACTTGAAGAATCCATCATAGTCAAAGAAGTAAGCAGGCCCTTTTCCGGCAGGTGGTGTGGTGTATCTCTGAACATCAACATTACACACACCTCTACTTGACTCGTTGAGTTGTTTTAATCTCTCTTGTTTGGTATGTTGTATCCTAGAAAAATCCCTTCATCAACCTTCTCGCTAAATTTTCCCTCCTGAGCCTTCTTCAGCAGGGTGCACAGAGCACCAAATGGCTTGAAATACTCTATAGTTAGGTTTACCTCGTTGTAGTAACTCGTAGCACGTTTTCCCATGGCGTTTAACTACCAGAACTCGATTGAGCGTATAACATGCATTTGCAACTACCTCATTCCAAAATTGAATAGGCAGTTTTGAGTCTGCTAGCATAGTCCGTGCGGTCTCTATCAAGCTGCGATTCTTTTGTTCAGTAACACCGTTCATCTGAGGAGTGTAGGCAGAGGCAAATTGATGCACAATTCCCTTTTCCTTGCAGTAGGCCTCCATCCACTGATTTTTGAACTCAGTTCCGTTGTCTAAGCGCACTTGTCGTACTTTCAACTTGTATAGGGATTCCAGTGTAGTTACTAGTCCTTGAAGGATTCAAATGTTTTTGATTTGGACTTCAGAAACATTACCGAAGAGAATCTTGAGTAGTCATCAGTAACTACGTAGCAGTACAAGTCTCCTGCGATGCTTCTTGTACTGACTGGACCAAACAAATCCATGTGAAGAAGCTCAAGAGGTAGTTCTATGGAATGAACTTTCTTTTCCTTATGTGACTTCTTTGTCTTTTTTCCCTTTTTGCACGCAACACAAAAATCCAGGAGTTGGAAGTTTTTGACGTTCACTCCCCTCACTAGATCATTCTAGATCAAGTGATTCATCTTTCTCGGATTATGTGTCCCATTCTCCTATGCCAGGAGATGGAATCATTCTCACTAGCTTTGGACAAGAAGCACTGAACTTCACGATCCGTTGTGGAGGCCTTTGAAAGATCCAAGACATAAAGATCATTATATCTTGAAGCTGACATTACGACTTGGTCCTCCGGGATCATGTAGTCCTTTTTTGGAACGAAGCACTTTTTGTTGTCAAAGACTACCTTGAAGCCTTTATCACATATTTGAGAAACAGAAAGTAAGTTATTTTGTAATTGTTGAACATAGTTTACCTTGTCAAACTTAACTTTCTGATTTTCCACTTCCCTTTGGGTTGTCATGTACCCTCCTTTGTTTCCAGCAAATGAGACATGCCCTCCTTTGATTTGTCTGATGTTTGATAAGAGAGCTCTGTTTCTCATCATGTGCCTGGATGCTCCGCTATCTACAATCCACGTGTTAGTCTTAGCACTATAGCGAACACCCTGCACATTCAATGAAAACATTAATTCATGTTAGGAACTGAAGCCTTTACTGGCTTGGGTTTCCCCAAGGCATCACATAACATAAACTCAACCCATTGACCATTTGAGGTTGAAGGAAGCTCATATGTCTGTTTGTACTCATTTTCAGACGCTAAGGCGGATTTTTCTTTCCATAGACCAGCTTTGTGTAAGGCTTGTTTGTGATAAACAGACGACTGGCTGATGGGTTGAACTATGAGTTCACAATCCCTTTTTGGAGGCGTCACTGAGTTCCTCTTAAAAGAGCTAGTTTTAGATGTAGGAAGTTCAACTTTCCTCCTCGGTGTCTGATAATAAGGACAATGAGATGCAATGTGACCGTACTCTCCACAATTGTAGCCGGATCTGCTTTCAACTTTACGTTTTAATGTTTTTTGTGGAGTGTAGTGTCACACACGAATGACCTTATTTTTTTAGATTGAGACGCTTCTTTGTTAGATGTATGGTTGGGTTTTACAAACTTAATTGTTTACTTTGTTTTAAATCTTTATTTTCTTGTTTACCTAGACTTTGACATGATATGCGTGATTGATTAGGTTAATATTCTTTTTGGGTTCTGATTTGACTTTGTTTGCACCTGACTTTAAATTAACCTTTTCAAACTCTTTGTCTAGGTTAACACAAGGCATTTTTCCTTTTGCCTTTGAAGTGGACTCCTTTTGTTTAGTGCCAGATTCAATCGATGTACATGTGGAATCTGGATCACTAACAAGGGGAGTGGATACCACATGATCCTTGATGGGGTTATTATTAATTGGTTTACTTTTGGTGTTCATCAAGGTCTCAGGTGGTGGCGGAACCATTTGTATCCCAATTTTTTTCCCCATTGTTTCTCTCTCTCACTAAGTGTTGGACAATATGACGAGCTTGTCCAACTGTGTAGTTTTTTTTAAGGAGTTGACTTCTACTTCTAAAACTGCTTTCTGCTTCTTAGGTCCTCTAGGGAGTAAGATAGTACCTAATGTAATTAGCTTGGTTAAAGGAAACTACTTTTGTTTCCCTAAGCTGTTTGTTCAAAAGGTCTATCTTTTCCTTGTAACTGTGCTCATTTTGTTTTCAAACTCTATTAGCTTCAGTGCACAGTTCCAGATCCTTTACTAAGCTATCATTATGATCTAATAGCCTAGCAAATTTTAAATCTATGCTTTCTTTAATTTATTACAATCAGAACAAGCATGATTATTAAACAACTGGTCAGTAGTACTTACCTGAGATGTTGAAGAGGAATCAGCCATTTGTGCAGAATCTGTTGTCTCTGGTTCTGGTGATTCTGAAGTTGATGCAGATTTTTCTTCTTCAGGCAGATGGTTGACCACATGTGCGGTACCTTCAAAGTTGGACATCGCGAGCTCTACTGCTATGTCTCCCTTACTAGCGGAATCGTCATCAATGTCCTCCACACTAGCTTTGTTGGACTCTCCCGGAGACGAACCGGAAGCTCCAGTCCTGTCCTTCATCCTCATTAGCAGTCAAGGCTTTAGGATCCTTGCTTGATGAAAGAAACTACTAGACGTGGCTTGGTCCTGACGATTATAAGATGAGTAAGGATTGCCATTTCCAGTCTTCTTTGGCTTCACACACTCCCGTTTGAAGTGCCCCCTCTCACCATAGTTGAAACAGGTTACCTTTGACTTGTCGAAGCCAAAGGTTGTGTCCTTGGTTGCAACCAAGTTCTGTCCAGTCTTTTTGACAAACTTATTAGCTCGTCGAACAGCACTTGCCAAGGCCCACATTATATCCATCCGTTCCAATTCCATCTCATCCACCTGTTCATAATCCTCATCAGCCAGGTGGCAATTTCCTATCTTTCCAGCAATTACTCCATCATAGGAGTGGACTAACGCAGCTAAGAGGTCCATATGTTCTCTGGCCACCTCTACAGTCACATTACTGAAGTTATCGGTCTTCAGTTTTGCTGCATTGGCTTCGGGTATGATATACTGGGTCCCAGATGACCCTGACGTTTCGGACCCTGAAGTAGATGCTTGTGCTGGACCATATGAGCTTGACACGAAGATAGTCTGCAGTGGTGCTCCAGATGTCTTGGCCTGAGGAGTCTCATTGTAAAGTGCCGGATTCTGATCATAGTTGGCCGCTTGGGCTCTATACTTCATCCTTAGTTCCTCCCCTCTCAGTTTCAGAATGAAGTCATCTATAACTTCGAGAGCATCCCATTCTGTCTAAGATTTGAAACGAAGGAAGCCCATTTCTCTGGTAGTCCATCAGCAAAGTTGGATACCTTATCCTCCATAGACGTGTACCGGATGATGTACTAACTGATTAACGTGTATACCAAACCAATAGTGCGGAATCCTATTTGATTGCGATCAAATCAGTGAGAACGCACATAGAAACAATTTTGTGATTGAATCTAACGTTAAGAATCGATTAGGAATCAATCTAATGTGATCTATGAACTTGGAGTATGATCTTAGAGGTTTCTGGACGGCTAGGGTACGTCTGGAGTCGAAGTGTGTATAGTGCTTACGTTTTTCCACGAATTAGGTGGTATTTATAGTTAGGGTTACTCATTCGTGCGACTGAACCATTTGCATGGTTCATTCGTGCGATTAAGCCATGTGGTTGATCCATTCGCACGACTAAGTGTTTAGTCGTGTGACTGAGTCAGTCGCATGAAGTTGTTCAGGCGTATGGACTATTTAGGCGCATGGACAATCAGTCGCATGGCCATTCGGAGGCATGACCACTGTTGGGGCGCATGGTCTAGTCGGACGCATGAGAACTTCACTTAACCAAGTTTGAATGTATTCATTATTATAACATTATGCATATCAATTCAAACAATCACAAACCTATATAATCTAGTCAATATGCGTTACACAACTCATTAATGAAATATTAAACATTATAAATCACAACCAAACTTTCTCATTTCATTAAGTACCCAAGCATTATATAAGCGTAAGACATTCAAGACATATTCCATTAAGATCCGAATCTAGGTACATATGTATCAACACAATCCTTTCACATTCGTCCTCCGCGATGATTCCACCGTCGGTCGGGGTGTGATAGATTGTATCAGAGCCATGGTTATACGGAATTAGGTTATTAGAAATGAAATGACTTAGACTATAACTAGGTACCCTTACACATGAGTTCTCTCATGTATTTTATATGCTTAGATAGGATTTTATGTGCCTTATGTGTTTATACTTGATTATGTGATTATATGCCTTATGTGATTATTCTTATACTTGAATCTTATCAATGCACACACGAACCTTAAATCATATTCTAAGGCATTATGTGCCTAAATCAAAAGTTTTCAAAATGAGTTTTGAATCATTATTCGTGGTTTTCAACTCTCGTCAAAGTCTATGTCCTATAACTTGATACATGTAATGCTGGAAGAGCGTGATGTCTGTATCTCAAGGTGTTCTGTCTAGGTAAGGTATTCATATAAGTCCGAATCAACCGATGGATACGTTTACCTTACCTGGGAACCCTTGGGGTGAGCGTCCGATTATAGGTACGGATGTCTTCATTAAGGTTATAATTCCCCTAATACTTTGATAAGTCAACGTATGCTTTGGTTTGTAAACCGAACATTACACTCAAAATATCTTGTTATTTTGAATTGTCTTATCATTGGTCTTGTTTTCTTGGAACTTAAAACTCATTAACCAATTCTCATAACGATCCTTAATAATCTTTTTGAATGTCTTCCCCTCAAAACCGCACTTAATCTAAAAACTCATTTCAATAATACTCTTATCTTGAACTGAACCATTAATCTTAAGAAACATGATTCTCGTATCAACTTTTAACTAATGTAACTTTAAAACTGTAAACAAAAATTAGTCATCTAAGAACCATGCTAAGGTTGTCTGCTTTCAGAAGCTCCTCTAGATTTGTATTTTATCCAAAAATGTCTTGAACATATTTCTCGTGTTCGTCAAGCTGACTCTCGTATTCATCAAAACTTAGTGTTGGACTCGTGACAAAACTTCTTAATCGTCTTAAACTGACTTAAATACAAAAGCTTATTAATTAAAATTCTAAATTAATGATCTTATACACTTTGTCAAGAAACACCTGAAATATCAAATTAGTGAGAATGATAACTCTATCGATATAAGAATGAACTAAACGTTAAGAACGAGTAGGGATCGATCAGGAACGAACTATGAATTTGGACAGGTTGTTTGGGACGCTCTGGATGGCTAGGGTTTATGTGTATTCAAAGTATCTCTTAAAGTATTCTGTTTTTCCACGAATTAGGTGGTATTTATAGGTTACTGGTTTCCATTCGTATGACTAAACATTAGCATGGTTCAGTTGTGCGACTGACTCATGCAATTGATCCATACGCACAACTGAAGGTTCAATCGTGCGACTGAGTCAATCTTATGTCTTAATCATACGGCTGATCCAGTCTCCTGGTACAGTCGTGCGAATGGTCCATAAGCGTGATATATTCGCGAGTATGGTCCATTAACATGAATAATCACCTGACTAGGTTGAACACATTTCTCAATCATTATTGACTAAGAACTATGTACAACAACCTCAAACCTATATAAGAAGTCATACATATGAATTAAAGATAAATCAACACCAAAGCATAAATAATAATTCATTACATAATCACATTACACATATGTAAGAAATGAAAGACTTTTACATTTAAGCTCATAAACTAGGAACATCATCTATCTACATATCTTCCGTGAAATTGGTGGAAACTTTCTTCAAAGTCTTGAAGATAATCGGCCTCATGTGAGGAACAGTCAGAGCAGCTGCACAGACAAGCGGACTCTAGTCCAGCTCAAAGTTGATTATATGTTGAAGAAACCTAGGATACATGACGAATGTTTCCCGCTAGAGGTTTCCCGTAAGATTGGTCAGCACAAATCTCGAGTAGTTAAGTGAAGGCTTCTCACCATTCCGTGAACTAGGCACCCTAGTTCGTACGAGATTTGATCCCATCCCCCAAATTTGTTGGATAAGCAATGAACAATAACACGTAGCAGGAACTTCCAGTTGTAAGAAAATTGAACTTGTAAACTGTAGACCTGCTAACATCTCCACCATATCCTATTTGGATGTAGGTATTGTCCAAATCTATTTTGGGGAACTCTATGGGTGCACCCTCATCATGAAGCTCAAGATGCTCCCTGATGACTTATTCGGTAATGACCAACTCTTGGCCATAGATGCTCGATCTTATTAGCCGAACCCCATTTAGGGTTTCAATCTAACCATTTTCCCAAAATTCAGCCATATGATTTGAATAAACGGTAGGTTTAATAGTCAGGGCACTATAATAAGATGATTGGGTAAGAAAGGAAATGATATCAGAGAAGTCAACATCTCTTGAAGAATCAAGAAGTGCGACTTGATTGTGCTGAGGGTTAAGTGCCATTTGAGAAAGTTGTGGGTAGATGTGTTTGGACTTGGGTAAATTAAAGATGAAGGAAGCTTTTAGGGCAGTAAAATTTTGGTAAGAAGATGAAAGTGAGTAGTCGGGATTATTTAAAAGAGTGAAATGGCAGTTTATGGGGTAAGGATAAGATGATGTGATGTTTTAGTGGGTGATGTAACAGTGGCGGTAAGGTTTAGTTCAGTTATATAATCCAACATCATTAACAAAATCTTTACCTTTTTACAAAATGGGGCCTAAAATATTTCCATTACACAGTGAAGTCTTTCTTCCGATATAAGGTAATTTCGACGGTAATTTGTCTTCTGAAGGAAATTTCTACTTTCAAAGGTAAAGTTTTATTTCCGAGAGTAAACATTGCTTTTTGAATGGATAGTATTATAAGCTTCGGAAGTAAATCTGATATGTAACAAGTCACTTCTTCCGATTAAAAACTCTTCCGATAAGAAAATTATCCTGGGAGGAATTTGGTTTGGAAGATATGTAAAACATCTTCCGAGAGTTAATTCCTCTTCGGAAGAATTTATACTTAGTGAAAATTTTAGAGAGAGACCTTTTTTAATAGAGCTTAGATTGTATTTGTAGAGAATATAATAAAGGCTAAAGCAACCAAAGACTTTTGCATGCATGTTGCACAAGTACTGAAGAAGAATGCTTTGGAAGTTTTACACATGCAACAAGAATAGTCTAAGTGTGAAATCTTCCAAAGTCAAGACCATTATCTTCTGAAGCCAAAGATGAAGTCTTCCGAAGCTTCAAAGACAAAGTCTTCCAAAGCCTCAACTCTTGAAGACAGATTTCTTCCGAAGACTTTTAGTAACATGCTTTATCTGATGTACTATTCCATAAAACTGGACACCTTTCCGCTGTATCTCTGTAAAGTCACCAACTTACATCAGTTGGTGAAAAGGTCCATGCTTTTGGTAACTATACATTGAGGTCTTGAGTCTGTAAACTTTCTACTCATGTACTTTATCCTTTTTGTAATAGATAAGGATGTGAGCTATGGCATGTCATAGTCACAAAGTCAAAAAGACAATCTGCCTTTATGACTCTACAGTTGATTTTGTTTTGAGTCTAGTCAATTGTATCCAACTGTCTTTCATAGTATGGTCGGCTGTAGGATGTACTATAAGTATCTCATGTTCTTGTAACTTTATGTATATGGTTTGTAACACTTGTAATAGAACATAGAGAAAGCAATATACTGCATTCTTCAAAAACCATATACGTGTGTTCTATCTCTTATATTACTTGTGTTCTTAGTGTCTTTTTGTGGTTAATCCAGTTCACTGTTTGTTTTAGTTTAAGTTAATCTCCTTTTTGTGTTGTTGTGTTTAAGTAAACCCCCTTCACCGGTCCTGCAATATTGACATAAGACATTACATAATTAAAAAGGTTTTCAAAAGAGGTATACTAATCAATGTTTATCATCCCAATGGCTGTAATGAGATACTTAAATCTCTAATCATCAAAAGCTTTGGTGAACAAGTCAGCATATTATTCATTTGATTCAACTTTGATTAGCTTAATTAGATTTTCTCTTGAATATCTCTAATGAAATGATACCTGATATGAATATGCTTTGTCTTGGAGTGCTTCACAAATTTTCAGTGATGGAGATAGCTGTTTGTTATCAATATGAATAGGAGTGCTCATAAAGTTGAATCCATAGTCTAACATCTGATTCTGAATCCAGAGCAGCTGAGTACAGCAACTCGCAGCAGCAATATATTAGCTTCAGCAGTTGATGTAGAAACACAGGATTGCTTTTTGCATTACCATAAGATGATCCTTCCACCAAAAAAATGGCATCCAACTGATGTTGATTTCTTGGCAATGTTACAGCCACCATAGTCACTGTTAGAGAAGCCATAGAGATTGAAATTGTTGTTCCTTGGATACCAAAGACCTAATTTAGATGCTCCTTTGAGGTATCTGAGGATTCTCTTGGCAGCAACTAGGTGAGACACCTTTGGAGCAGCCTGATATCTTGCACAAATGCAAGTTGCAAACATGATATCAGGTCTACTTGTTGTAAGATACATTAGAGAACCAATAATTTTCCTATACTGATGTTGATCAGTATCCTCCCCCTCAGAGTCAGGATAGAGATTATGCTTTATGGGTATGGATGTCTTGGCTGGCTTACAATCTTTCATGTCAAATCTTTCTAAGATGTAATTGACATACTTAGATTGATTGATGAAAAACCTTTCCTTCAATTGCGTCACCTGAATTCCAAAGAAAAAGTCCATTTTCCCATGGAACTCATCTCAAACTTCTTCTTCATGATGCTTTCAAAGTCTTTACACATTTGGTCATTTGAGGAACCAAATATGATATCATCAACATAGACTTGAACAAGCAAGATGTCCTTTCCAGACTTTCTTATGAAAAGAGTCTTATCAATGATACCTCTAGTGTAACCATTCTTCAGGAGAAGTGAGACAAAGTCTCATACCATAGCCTAGGTGCTTGGTGCAGCCTATATAGAGCTTTATTCAATTTGCACACATAGTAGGGGTGTTATGGGTCTTCAAATTATGGAGGCTAGCACACATAGACTTCCCTATCTATATCCCCATATAGAAAGGCACACTTGACATCAAGTTGGTAGACAGTGAAATTCTTGGATGCCACATAGGCAAGGAGATCCTCAATACCTCAAGTCTTGCACAGGTGCAAAGACATTAGTATAATCGATTCCCTCCTCTTGAGTGTATCCTTGAACCACCAGTCTTTCCTTGTTCTTGATAATCAAGCCTCTATCATCTCTCTTGTTTCTGAAAACCTATTTTGTGCCTATAGGTACTTGACCAGATGGTAGCGGACATAGGTTCCAAAAATTTTGTCTTTTGAATTGAAGCAGCTCTTCTTACATCGATTCAACACAGCTACTATCTTTCAAGGCATCTTCAACCTTCTTTGGTTCCATCTGAGACAAGAAGCATGAGTACATATAAACATTCCCATGGTGAGTCTGTCCTCTTGTTCTCACACTGTCAGAGACATCGCCTATGATGTTCTAAACTGGATAAGTATTGTGAGTCCTTAGTCAAGGAATCACTTTCAGTTGCAAAGATAAATCCAGATTGGACATATTTTGCTCAGGAGCTAGAACTCTTTGTCCAACTGTTGTTTCAAACTCATTCAATGAGGACTGATTGAATAAATGAGAAACATCATCATTTGTTGGCTGTGAAGCAGCATTAATAGTTGCATGTTCCTTTAAGATGCTTTACTTCCATCAACTTTGTGTTGTATAGTGTCACCTAATGAAATTTGAAGGTTAACAAGTGAATCAGTGGTTAAAGCTCCACTATCCTTTGAGATGGTTATACTATCAGATCTGCCAATAGTGGGAGCTTGATTTGTTGTAGCTCTTGGAGAACTTGGAAGAGGTCTTGGTAGCTCAAACAGTTGGTCGTATCAAAATCACTTTGAGCACCTGTTCCAGCTGAAACATTCTCACAAGATGGTTTAGAATAGTTTGGAAACAATTCTAAGTCAAAGATATGATCAAGGCCATTCCCCCTAACATAAGGAGTGTGCTTATTGACAACAATGTTGCATGATTCCTCAAATTGTTGATTTTTGATGTTATAAACTCTATAAGCTTTAGAGCTAGAGGAGTATCCAAAAAAGATAGCATCATCCGACTTTTTAGCAAATTTTGCCAAATTGTCTTTTGTGTTAAGTATGGTACACCTGCTGCCAAAGGACCTTACAAAGCCAATGAATGGTGGCCTCTGTTCCATAACTCATAACGCGTTTTTCCATGTGGCTTTACTACAAGAACCCTGTTCTACACATAGCATGTAGTGCTGACTGCCTCTACCCAGAATATTAGAGGCAACATGAATCAGCTAACATAGTTCGACCAGCCTCAATAAGTGTCTTGTTCCTCCTCTCAGCAACACCATTTTGTTGAGAATTCTAGGAGCACTATATTGTCTAGCAATCCCTTTGAGTTACAAAATGAGTCAAGAACGAGGTTCTTAAACTCAGTCCCTTGATCACTTCTAATATTTTAACCTTGTGATCAATTGATTTTCTATCTTAAGAATAAAAGATTTTAATGTTTCAGCAGTTTCATCTTTTGATAAAAGGAATACCCATGTAAATCTTGTAAAATCATCAATAATCACAAGGCAGTATGATTTCTTCCAGTGCTCATTATACTTGTAAGACCAAATAAATCCATGTGCAATAAGTGTAATGGAGTGGTGATAGAGTTAACAACTTTGGATTTATGAGATGACCTGTGTTGCTTCCCTTTCAGGTATGCAACATAGTTATCTTTGTAGAACAATTCCGTTTTAGGCAAACCATGTACCAAGTTATTTTTAGCCAATTTATTCATTGTCTTAAAATTTATATGACACATTCGTTTATGCCTAGTGCTGACTCATCACCATCAGCTTTGGAAAGAAAGCATGACACTTCACCTATTGGGGAAGCATTGTTCATATCAAGCCTGTACATATCCCTTTCTTGGGAGATCTAAGAAGCACCAATTCCGGAGGAATTGTCATCCTGGGTTTGAGGATAATGCACTCATGTTCTGTGAAGATCATTTGATGCTTTTGATCACAAAACTGAGAAACACTTAACAAGTTGTGTTCAAGCTGTTTGACAAAGTTAACTTTGTCAACTTTTAATTTTCCATTGGATATACTTCCTCTGCCAGAAATATATCCTCCGGCCTCACCTTCAAACTAGATAGGACCTCCATTATAATGTTGAAATTGTTAAAGGAGAGATTTGTTCCCTGTCATGTACCTAGAGCATCCACTATCCACAATCCAAACATTGTTATCTTGTCACATGGATGTCCCTGCACATAAGATGAGATGATTAGTTTTGATTGGAAACCCAAGCCTTGTTGGTCTTGGGTTCATCCAATGATAGTGATATAATTGAACTAAATTTTAAGCATGGGGGTTCAATGGATGTCTTTGCAGAAGAGGTTTGGGCTGCAACATCTTTCTTGATCTTCCAATCATCTTTTTGGTTGATCATGGAGGATGAGCTTGTTGAAGCTTTTGTAGTATGGCATTCTTCTGAAGCTTCTTTCTTTTTGGAAGAAGCCTTCACTACCCTTTCTTCTGAAGTAGTCTTCTTCTAGGATGGTCTCAAGGGAAGTCTTTTGATCTTATGATTCTTGACAGCTTTAGCTTCCGAAGCCATTTTCCCTTCTAAAGAAGGACTTTCTTCCGAAAGCAACCTTGCTTCAGAAACCAGCTTTCCTTTTTCGTCACTTGGACCATTTGATAGGGCCAAATAAGAAACATTCCCTAACTCCTCTTTTAACATTATTTGCATAATGTGTTCTAGCAGTGACAGGATCAGCAATCACAAGTTTGATGTATTAGGATTCAAAGCAGCGGAATACGAACAGGAATTAGACGAATTGTAGCAAGAAGTCGATGCTTGTATGCATTAAGAGCACATACGGTTATAGCGAGAGAATATATTCTGATTCAAGGAATGTTTATAGATATGGAATGTTTCTAATCAAATCATTCTTCATTCACCTCACCTATTACAATAGGTTGACACTCCTTATATAGAGTGCAACAATCACTGCCGTTATCACGGAAAGTGACAACTGGCAGATCAAATACAAAAATAATTAACTCTTAACAAACTACTGAAATGTTCACAACTACTGAGAACATATCAGAGTGTTAAGTACAAAATATAAAACTACTGAAACTACAACGACTGAAGAACAAGCTCTTCAGTCGTTTTACAAAACTACTGAAACATAAAACTACTGAAACATAAAAAATATAAAACTACTGATATCACAACTACTGAAGAAGTACTCTTCAGCAGTTGTGACAAACTACTGAGGCTTCAGTACTTGATCTTCAGACTTTGACCTTCAGATGTTTCATCAGCTGATGACTTCAGTAGATATCATTAGCTGATGTCTTTAGTCTTTGTCTTCAGAATTTGTACATCAGTTGTTGATCTTCAGCACTTGTAAACTCTTCAGTTGTTGTACTTCAGTACTTTGGTCTTTCAGCTTCAGCACTTGTGTTCTTCAGCTGTTCAGCTTCAGTACTTGTGTTCTTCAGCTGTTCAGCTTCAGTACTTGTGTTCTTCAGCTTGTACTTCAGCACTTTAGTTCTTCAGCTGTTGGAGTCTTCAGCACTTGATCTTCAGCTGTTGAAGTCTTCAGCACTTGTCAACTGCTGATGAGGCTTTCAGCAGTTGTTGTGATACCATGTGGGACTTAGAGGTTTTCTGATCTTGGCTCATTGGTTCTTTTGGTCCAACAAACTCCCCCTGAACCAATGCAGCCAAAACCTCTAAATTTTATTATCCCACTTATTGTTGGCAAAATGTTGGTCTTTTTCCTTCTTGATCAGTAGAGAAGATGACCCATGTAGCTCCGCCTGGGAAAATCTCAGATATTTGTTTGGCAGAGTATGAATGGGAACTCTGTTTTGGGGAACTGGACACAGAGTTGTTATCCCATTCATGAGATTTACTTCCCCATAATGAGTCTGTATGACTCTCGGACATAGGCCTCAAGGAGAACAACTTGTTCCTCCTGAGAGAGTTCTTCTACTCCTCCTTCGAAGAAGAACTCTGGACCATAGTACTCTGATAAGTACTTCATGGTCCTACCATTTTTCAGCTCCACCGTATTACCTCCCTATATACAAATTCATCCGGTTGGTTGCCTTCAAGGAGTAACTGGAGCTCATTCTTCTGGATGTCTTCAAGCTTTTTATATAACAACCCCTTCTTAATCATCTTGTTTTCTAGTAAAGCTTGAGGGGTCTTCTTTGCTTGGTGAGCTTTCTTGAATTCATCAATGATTTCCCAAGGAGACTACAATGGCCAACATGATGGTAGAATCTATTGTTTTTCGTACCTGGCCATTGTATCTGTGAGGGATAGTTCTTTTATGGATTCTAGAACTCACCCTGGGCCGGCCATACTCTCACTCTCTCCTTCTGATACTGAAAAGTGTGCCTGAGAGTGTACAGCCTTTGAGCATGCCCTTTCATGGCTTGAATAGATGATGACTGAGGAAATTCCTTGTCAACCATCTTCACAGTTGCTCATCGTGCTGTTTCTGCTGTTCTTCTTCTTCTATCTTGACTCTGACCATTTCCCTTTGAGAGTCAGGTGTGATCAGGGGTTGACTTCGGGTTTTGGTAGCTTCAGAACAGCAGAGAGTGGCAGACTGTCAGCTATCTCCTCTCCTCCTCTTCTCTTCTTCTTCCATCCTCAGCATCCTCCTCTCTGGGTACATCACGGATGATGGTTGGGTTGGTGAAGGAATTGGTTTTGAAGAATGAGGATGTTTGGATTTTGGCTTAGAGATTGGTTGGGAGATTTGAGGGATAGGATCTGTTTGAGTGGGTGGAAGGGAAGGTTGATCCAGCATCTTTGTAGTTAGTTTCGCCTTTGTGAGTTTAGCCATCTCTAACCTTTTACCAGCCCCAGCCTCATCAAGGGCTTCCACAATAATCCCTTTGTTGAATTGCTCAGACAGACATATTCTGGTGGCTATAGCCAGAATACTGTCCCTGGTCCATGCGTGAATCTCCATTAATGATCTTCCCAAGTATTTTGCAATAAAGCGATCATTATTTCCAATCTCTCTTTTTCCATAGCATCATACCCAGCCCATCGGGTCTGAATCTCTTGGACTTCTAACCTTCTGATCTCACTATCCAGTGTGGCTGTGTCAAACCCCTGCCTGAAGAGTTGTTCAATTATTTTATCCATGGATCGGCTGTGTGTAGTGTCAGCTTCTTTTACCAGCTCCTCCAAGGATTTGTCTTCAGCAGTGTGATCATCAGCACTTTTCTTTCGCTTGTAAGTGAGCAGAGGTTGCTTTTCTTTCTCCTCTCTTGGGCTTGCTTCTCTTCTTCTTTTCCTCTGTTCTTTTCCTCTTCTTTTCTTTCACTGCAGTACTCTCGCCCTTTTGGATGCATTGGAGGAAGGGGTTTGTACCGCAGAAAGAGTCTTTTGTACAGCAGCATCAATCAAAGGTTGTAAAGTTGAGGAAAGCCTCTCATCAATGGCTTTATTCACATATCAGTGATTATGGGTGTGATGAGAGGGAGGGAATTTTGAAGTGCAGCACCTATTTGCTCAGGAGGGTTCTGTTCCTGAGAAGTAGGCCTGAAGCAGAGGTAGGTGGTTGAGTTTGGAGTGGCTCAGTGTTTGGGGAACCTTCAAGTGAAGGTGCCATCTGTGGGTGGTAAAGGCAGATGGTCTTTCTCCTTGGGAGAGTTGATCAAGTAGGTTTTGCAGCCTACTGACTTTCTCTTCAAGGATTGTGTTCTGGGTAAGAACATCGTAGAAAAAGCTCAGGTCATCATCAGCCAAAACTGAATCATCTGACCTCCTGCTTAGTGCAGGATTTACATGCGACTGGGTGTAGACCAGTTGGTGCATGTGCCCCTTGTGCTTGGTACTGGGGACTTCTAGCCTCAGGACAGTGTCCATCATCGCTGTTGCCTCTAGTGAGGTCTTAGCATTTTACCAGCCTCACTCTGATCATGTGCTGAGTCAGAGGAGGTGGCAGCCTCACTAGATATTCTAAGCTCCTTGTCTACACCAGGAGATAGAAGTGGTAAACCCCTGTGCTGTGGGTTCTCAAGTGCACTTTGTTCCTCCCCCTCAATTGTAGAGGTATTCCCAGTAGTAAGTGGTTTCTGGGGAGGGGGAGGAGTGCAGTTGAGTCAGCACTTGTGCAACTATTAAAGTTGGGCTGTGAGGGGCGGTTGTCTGGGGTGAAGGGATAGAAGCAGTGTGCACCCGGGGAGGTTGGTGCTCTTCAATGGCAATCCCCTCAAGTGAGGAAGATCCCAGATATGTAGGTACCCTTGTGTGGTTGCAGCAGGCTCCTGTTGAGAGGAAGCCTGAGCGGCTATGGCTGGAAGAGTCATTGTATCCACTAGGGGGTTTGGACTAGTGGATATATCCTGCGTTGTGTTGCAGGGGCATCCTCAGGGGACTCAATTCCCTGAGTTGCCATTTTGGGTCTTTTTGCTGGGTTTGGTGGGGACTTTTGATTTGGAGGTGGTGGCTGTGGGTTCCAGCTGCGTGGGTTTTTGCAGCTTGGCAGCCATTTTTAGTGTCTGGTCAGAGTTGTGCCGGAGTATACTTCCGGCAGAACAGCCGTAGCAGGGACTCCCAAGCCAACAAGTCCCTCAGCATTAAGCTGGTTTGTAATGATGGCCATTATGAACCGTGGATATAGTATCCAACGGTTGGCAGTTAGTTTTTGAGCCATGTCTTTGAGCTCCAAAAATATTATTTCTGAAAAGTTTAGTGGTTCTTGCTCAAGAATAGAATACATTACCTGCTGCCATTTTGTCGACATTTGATCCCAAGACGACGTCTTAGGGCCAACATACATTCACCATGTGAAAAATTAGGCGCTCAGCGTCATTAAAGTGTTTCTTCATGATAGTGGAGGCACTGAGATCGCCTTGATATCCATGTTGGGCAAAGGATAGATCTGTGGTGCCCTTCGGATATCCAGCAGGAGAACTAGCATCATTCAGATGAAAAATTTTGCGGATTATTTCAGGAGTGATGACTACTTCTTGTTATTTATGACCGACTGGAGAGATGGTGTGTTGTTCTCCCCAGTGGTAATAGTAACGTTCATCCAAAATTGTTGAAGGGATTCAGCATGTAGTATGGGATTCAGAAGAATGTCGTATGGTATTGGGACTGAACCATAAGATCGATAGCAGTATTGAACTAGGAAGTAGCGATTTAGTGAGGTAGGCAACAGTGTGGGCACAGGTGCGAGGATAAGTGCATGGAGCCATTGAGAAGAGGGAAGTTTTGGAGAGGAACGTTAGGTTGAAGAGAAGATGAAGCATTGAGAGCTTAGGTTAGGGATATTTAGGGTAAGGGGAAGAAAACGACGAAGGATGTGGTGTTAGTCATCAGTAGTTTTAAACGACCGTTGACATGGTATTATCCTTTCAGACGTTGAAAACAGCTGAAGTCGTGGTGTTAGGCATCAGAAGTTAGAAAACTACTGAAGACCGTGGTTTTGACTTCAGATGATGAAAACAACTGAGGACTTGGTGTTTGTCATCAGTAGTAGTTATGAACTACTGAAGACAGTGGTTTTGTCATCAGCTGTTGTAAACAACTGAAGACTTGGTATTAGTCATCAGTAGTTATAAAACTACTGAAGACGTGGTTTGCTTCAGTTGTTTAGAATGAAACAGCAGTTGTACAAACAACTGAAGAGAAAGTCTTTTCAGCTGTTTTCGTCAATTCTTAGCTTTTCAGCTGTTCATACTGTCCTCAACACATTCATCAGCCTTTTTGGCTGATTTCAGTTGTTTCATAGGACATCAGTACTTATCTGTGTTTTACATTGCATTGCAGTAGTTGTAGCTGCATCAGTAGTTGTAACTAATCAGTAGTTAGAACAGATGAAGTACTTCGTACTTGTGAGACATTTAGCCTTCAGTAGTTATAAAAACTGCTGAGGGTAAACGAGCTCATCAGTACTTATATGTGACATAGTTACTAATGATCATCAGTACTTATTACTAAGATCATCAGTAGTTGTCACTTATTCTAGCTGCAGCATACCAAGCCTTAACACCAGGTTTGGAAAGTTGAACTATCCAAAGGCTTAGTAAAAATGTCTGCAAGCTCATCAGCACTAGGCACAAACTTAGGATCAATCAGACCTTTTCAAAACAATCCTTATAAAGTGATGTCTGATCTCGATATTTGGTCCTAGAGTGCTGGACTGGATTTTTGACAATGCAAAGAGCTGAAGCACTATCCATTAACAATGGAGTCTTAGTCTCTGTAATGCCATAATCCAAAGTTGGTTTTGAAGCCAGAGTACCTGAGAGGTGCAGCTTGCAGTAGCAATGTACTCTGCTTCAGCAGTTGATGTAGCAACTGAGGTCTGTTTCTTGCTCTGCCAAGAAATCAAGCAGTTGCCTAGGAATTGACATCCACCAGAAGTTGGTTTGCTGGTCAACTTACACCCTGCATAGTCACTGTCAGAAAAAGCAACTAATTTACCAGAGTGTCCAGTAGAATACCATAAACCTAGAGGATGGAGTGCCTTGCAGATATCTAAAGATCCTCTTGACTGCAATCAGATGAGATCTTTAGGTGCAGCCTGAAATCTAGCACAAACACATGTAGCAAACATAATATCTGGTCTAGAAGCTGTTAAATACATCAAGGACCCAATCATACATCTGTAAAGTGTTCATCAACCACTTACCTTTTGATCTGTATCCAGTTGTGTGGTGCTGCACATGGGGGTAGAACAGGGCTTACAGTTTTGTAAATCAAACTTTTGCAAAAGATCTTTTGTGTATTTGGACTGATGAATGAAAATTCCATCAGCCTTTTGTTTGATTTGCAACCCTAGAAAGAACTGTAATTCTCCCATGGCACTCTTTCAAACTTCTGTTGCATCAACTTTGTGAAGGCATCACACAACTTTGGATCAGAGGATGCAAAAATGATATCATCTACATAAATTTGAACAAGTAGATTATGCTGCCCAGCTTTCTTAATGAATAAAGTCTTATCGATGGAGCCTCTAGTGAAATTATTTTCCAGAAGAAAGTTTGATAATGTCTCACACCAGGCTCTAGGAGCTTGTTTTAACCCATAAAGAGCTTATCAAGCTTATACACCCAATTAGGATGTTTATTGTCCTCAAAGCCTGGAGGTTGACATACATAAACCTCTTCTTTAATTTTCCATACAAAAATGCACTTTTGACATCAATTGAAAAACTTTAAGGTTTTGATAAGCAGCATAAGCTAAAAACAATCAAATTGCTTCCAGTCTGGCTACAGGGGCAAAGGTTCATCATAATCGATACCTTCTTCTTATGCAAACCCCTGAACAACCAGTCTGGCCTTGTTCTTAACAATAAGCCCATTTTCATCAGTTTGTTCCTAAACACCCATTTAGTGCCTATTGCACACTTACCTGGAGGTAGAGGAACCAGTTCCCACACTTGCTGTTTCTTGAACTGAAGAAGCTCAAGCTGCATGGCATCAACCCATCCATTGTCTTTTAAAGCAATGTGATAATTCTTTGGCTCTTGCTGACTGATGAAGAGAGCATAGAAGCAGAAATTTGACAATTGACTTCTTGTTGATACACCAGCAGTGATATCACCAATGATTTGAGACATAGGGTGATTCTTCAGATCTTGATACAATGAGATCAGTGCAAGTGTTTGTAGCAGGCTCAGCAGTAACAGATGGTGATGGTGAATCATTTCCTTGAAACCAATCAGTGGATGGTAATTCAAAGGAAGTTGAATTCGAAGAATCTCATCAGCATTTGTTGTGGATGGTGCTACTGGACCTACAAGAGCATCAGGTCTAGCTGAATCAGGCAGCTGATCACTAAACCTGAAGAGGTGAGTACTGCAATCACCATCATCATCAGCAGTACCACCAAGTGTGTGAACTGTTGATAGGAGCAACAGCAGGAGTTTGATAAGGAACATATTGCAGTATGTCCAAATCAAATAACTCCACAGGGCTTTGTGGAATCTTGTCCTTTGGAGATTCATTGAACTTAACATGTAGAGTTTCTTCAAACCCTCTTTGTTCTGCAGTTGAAGACTCTGTATGCCTTGCAAGTAGATGAATAACCAACAAAATACCCTGCATCCACCTTAGGATCAAATTTATGGAGTTGATCCTTTGTGTTGAGAATAAAACAGGGACACCAAATGCTTTGAAAAATGAAATCAGAGGAGCCAAATGATGGGAGAAATCATATGGAGTCTTCATCAACCTCTGATTTACTAAAACTCTATTTTGCACATAGCAAGCTGTGTTGACAGCTTCAGCCCAAAAGGTCAGTGGCAAACCAGAGTCAGCCAGCATGGACCTTGCAGCTTCAATGAGGGTCCTGTTCTTCTCTCCACTACTCCATTTGTTCGGGAGTCCTTGGAATGCTAAACTGCTTTTGATTCCCTTTGAAAGATAGAAGTCATCAAGTGTATGATTTCTGAATTCAATTCCATTGTCACTCCTAATACACTTGACTGGAAGGAATACTGCTTCTCATACAACACAAAGTGAATAATCTTCTGAGCAGCCTCATCCTTTGAATGTAGAAAGAAAGTCCATACAAATCTGGAGTAATCATCCACAATTACCAGACAGTATTTCTTCTTTGCCATGCTCATTACTCTCACAGGACCAAATAGATCCATATGCAGTAATTGCAAGCAGGCAGTGGACTTAGGCACTTCAATAGGAGGGAATGAGACTTTGTGCTGTTTTCCTTTTAAACAAGCAGTGCAGGTTTCATCACAGTGGAACTCCTTTATTGGTAAGCCTCTGACTAAACTATTGTGGGTAAGCTGATTCATGTTTTTGAGATTAACATGACCAAGCCTTCTGTGCCACAGTTTAGATTCTTTAGAAGAGGCTTTGGAAAATAGGCAAGGATTGCCTTTGAGATCTATTTTCTTAGAAAGATCTAAGGCATACACTCTCCTGTCCTGTGGCCCTCAGGAGAGTGTGATCATCCAATACCTTGTCAATCAAGTGCAAAACTTTGGATGACAGAATCCTACACTTTTGACTGGTGAAAAGAGCAACATGGCCTTTATCACACATTTGACTAACACTCAAGAGATTGTACTTGAGATTTTCCACATGATTAACATCATCAAATTTGATTTCTCCATTGGAGACAAAGCCCTTACCAATGATGTAACCCCTAGCATCATTGCCAAAAGAAACAAATCCCTTCTTTCCTTGAGAGTAGTCATGAAGAAGAGAGCTGTTCCCAGTCATGTGCATAGATCCCCACTGTCTACATACCAGATGCTGCTTTGGCATGTTGAAGAACCCTGCAATAATAAACAATCAGTTAGTTTTAGAGACCCAAACCTTTTTGGTTTTGGGCCTGGTCTCATCAATAGATGGTAAACTAACAGGTTTATTTGAAACAACAGCCTGAGAGGAAGAAGGTGGTGTAGAAGGGGAGTCCTTTGGCTTGGACCTCCTTTTCTGTGGTTTCAACATAGGAGCATCTAGTTGGTTAACTCTACCCAATAGATGTTGAACCAACATTACCAGCTGTGTCTGATTTTGTGATAAAGCTTTCAGCTCATCAGACACATTGCCAGTGGAGTTTGATAAGTTCCTATGTTGCACCTTCTTCTTCTGAGCACTCTCAGCTGTCACCTGTTTAACCCCTTCCTTTTTGGATTTCTTTGAGGACTTAAGGGTTACAGGATTTGATGTTGCTGATACAAATGTGGTCTTAAACTCAGTTTTCATTTTTACCATTTTCTCTTTAATTTCTTCTTTTTGTTTGAGTTTGGAACCTCTTTTGTACCAACAATCATCTGTAAGATGATTGAACAAATCACATACTTCACATGGTTTCTTCTTCATCTTAGGTTGATCATCAACTAAGGAGGGTGAAGCAACAGAAGACTTGTTCTTCAATGCTTTGGAAGCATTGGTTGCTTTCTTGACTACCTCTTTAGTAGTTTTCAAACTCTTTCTACTGCAGTTTTCTTCTCTTCAGTACTGACAGTAGTTGAAGTTTGAACTTCAGATGTTAAATCCTGCTCTCTAGTCCTTTCAGGACCTCCAGGATTAACTCCTGAGTTGATCAACTCATTATCATGTGAACGTCAACATTTGAACCATCAACATCAGCTGATAAGTTCAAAGAGGGCTTGATGCCGATGCTACTTCTGATTGTGCTGTATCAGAAGGTAGATCACATGATGTGATGGATTGGTTATCACTCTCACCATCAGATTCTACCTCTGCTCTTGGGTAAAATCTGTAGGTGGAGTAGTGTGATTGTAACCAATTCCAAACTTCACATTTGATGCATTGCTTACTAAGAAGCATTTCAAAACCTTTGCATGATTGTACCCATCTATCACACTCGACCTGGGTAACTGCAAGGTTTCTTTGAGATCTTTGTACTTCTCTAGAAGTACTTCTTCTCTAGCCTTATCATCAATTATTTGGCAATTCAGTTTATAAATCTCATCATTTTTATCTTTAGCACAGACTCAAACTCAGCTTTGTTTTTGGAAATTATTTGTTCTAACTCAATGTTCTTATTAATTAGAGCTACATTTGCTTCTCTAATGGAAGCAAATGCTGCTATGCATGGTTCAGAACATAATTGGCTTTTGCCTAGAGGATACCTGTGATACCTGAGGTGTAGAGGCATTAGAAAATGAAGTATCAGCAGACTCCAAAGCCATAAGAGCTAGATTCCCAAAAGGACAGTCACCACCATGTTGACCAGCACCTGAGAACAGTTGGTCATGACCAGACATGTCATCTGGTAAACTGCTCCAATCAACAACTCCTGGGGTGAAGAAGCTGTGTTGTTGAGGTTGAGTTTGTTGATGAGATTGGGATGGCTGAGGTTCTGGTAGTGCATGAGGTTGTGGTGCCATAGGAACTTGAACTTGATTTGACTGTGGCATGTAATAACAAGGGTACGGATATGGCATTTGACCCTGAGGAACAAAATATGCCGGAGATTGTTGTTGAAGATGATGACTAGAAGTGACAGGATGTTGCCCTCTGTGTTGTTGACTATTGCCAGGAAAAGTCACAAAGGGTGCAGTGGAGTTAGATCAGTTGATCTACACTCTCTTGCAAAGTGTCCAAGCCTTTGGCATTTGTGACACCTCAACTTGCTCTTGTCAAAACCAACTTTGGTTTTGCAAGAGAGTCCTGGGAATTTTCTTCCAGTTCTTTTATAGAACTTCTGAGATCTGATATTTATCAGGGCCATTTGGCTCAAAATATCCATCTCCTCTAAGTCATCATCAGCAATCCCCTGAGATCATCCATAATGAAGCATAGATTGTCATTATTACACCCAGTAAACTGACCATCAACACTCACAAATGCAGAATCAGAAGTGCTTGAAGAGAAATTAATATGCTCATCATACTGGCATTCAGATGAAGCATATTCTGACTCATGACCCACAAGGCAGTATTGCCTGGTACAAAGTCTTCAGCGAGCTTTCCAAATGAAGACAGCTTTCCCTTCAGTTCTATCTCTCTCTCAACATGAGCAGTTTCCCATGGAGTTGGGTGAGAGATAGTTTGTCCAAACTTGCACTGGAGCGTAGGACAATAGTATATGTGTCCCATCTCTCAGGCAGTGATCTGAGAAATCTGTTATTCATCTGGATATTGTGTACTCAATTTTGACCTTTTAATTCAGAGATCAAACAGAGAACCGCTCATATTGTTGAGTCTGTGTCTCACCCTTTCTATGAGAGAATGTCTCATATTGTTGGGCAAGAATTTCTCTATTATTGCCAAGACCTCATCTGTTCCTCCAATTGTTCTTTCAAGGCATTCCAAAGGTCATGGGCAGTTTCATGATGCATTAGCCCAGAGTATATTTCGTTTGGCAGTGCCATGGCCAGAATTCCATGGGCTTTTGCATCAATTTCAAGCAACTTCTTATCCTTATCTGAGTATTGCTCCCTCCTCTTCGGAACCATTTGATTGGTTTCCGGTTATTCACCATAGGCTTGTGTGGACCATGTACCACTGATGTCCAACAACCTGCGCTGTTAACAGACAGGTGACGGAGCATTCGTCTTTGCCATATGTTATACTCATTCCTAACCAGCATTGGTGGCTTGGTTGAGGAACCAGTATTGTGAGGATCATTGGAGGGAGTAGTCATTTTCAGTTCAGAAACAATTTAGTTCAAGCTTTTAAAAGTTTTACACAGACCACAACAAACTCAATGAAAACCAAGAAGAGATCTCAGGATGAATGACCAGAAATACAGAAAATTCAATCTCTATAACCGTTTCTTGCAAAAACAAAAGCTAATTCAATCAAACTTAGATCTTGAATAGCAGTTTCAATGATCAATTATTAGATCGATCAATGATTAACCTGCTCTGATACCATTTGACAGGATCAGCGATCACAAGTTTGATGTATTAGGATTCAAAGCAGCGGAATACGAACAGGAATTAGACGAATTGTAGCAAGAAGTCGATGCTTGTATGCATTAAGAGCACATACGGTTATAGCGAGAGAATATATTTCTGATTCAAGGATGTTTATAGATATGGATGTTTCTAATCAAATCATTCATTCATTCACCTCACCTATTACAATAGGTTGATACTCCTTATATAGAGTGCAACAATCACTGTCGTTATCACGGAAAGTGACAACTGGCAGATCAAATACAAAAATAACTAACTCTTAACAAACTACTGAAATGTTCACAACTACTGAGAACATATCAGAGTGTTAAGTACAAAATATAAAACTACTACAAACTACAACGACTGAAGAACAAGCTCTTCAGTCGTTTTACAAAACTACTGAAACATAAAACTACTGAAACATAAAAATATAAACTACTGATATCACAACTACTGAAGAAGTACTCTTCAGCAGTTGTGACAAACTACTGAGGCTTCAGTACTTGATCTTCAGACTTTGACCTTCAGATGTTTCATCAGCTGATGACTTCAGTAGATATCATCAGCTGATGTCTTCAGTCTTTGTCTTCAGACTTTGTACATCAGTTGTTGATCTTCAGCACTTGTAAACTCTTCAGCTGTTGTACTTCAGTACTTGGTCTTTCAGCTTCAGCACTTGTGTTCTTCAGCTGTTCAGCTTCAGTACTTGTGTTCTTCAGCTGTTCAGCTTCAGTACTTGTGTTCTTCAGTTGTTGTACTTCAGCACTTTAGTTCTTCAGCTGTTGGAGTCTTCAGCACTTGATCTTCAGCTGTTGAAGTCTTCAGCACTTGTCAAACTGCTGATGAGGCTTTCAGCAGTTGTTGTGATACCATATGGGACTTAGAGGTTTTCTGATCTTGGCTCATTTGTTCTTTTGGTCCAACAAGCAGGATTGTAATAACAATCTTTGGCCATATGGTTTTGCAGACCATACATTATGCATGCAATGTTAGTCTTTTGGGAACCTAAGGATTGTTGTTTCTTGTTTTTTTTCTCTTCATCAACAACCTTTACCTTTAAAATCTGATCCTTTGGTAGGATAGGAGTGTTGGTACTACACCCCTTTCCTGAATCAGTTACCTACCACCTTGAATCCAGCTGAGATGAATACACCCTTTTGTTTTGGGTCAATCATCAGCTTAGACTCAGCCACTTTCTTGGCAGTTCTTCTTGCTACTTTAGCTCTACTTCTTCTGGCCTTGGTGGTTAGGATTTGATCATCACTGGGAGAAGTGAGTTGATTTACCTGTTCCTTTCTTGTGGTGGCCTCTATTATTGCATCATTCTTCAACTCAAGTGAAGATGGGTCAGCAGATAGAACCTCATACTCTTCAGTACCACACCTTGGTTGTCTTATGGACTCATAGAGTGTGGTGGAGCAATTTCATTGGTCCCCAACCCTCCTTTATTTTGATAACAAATTTTGGAATGGGAAGATGATGTAACAATAGCTTAGAAGTTTTGCTTAGAGATGGCATAATTTATGGCTTGAGCCTCAGCAGTGACAAGCTGGACTTAAGCCTCAGACAATTTGGATATTAAATCCTTTATTTGAGTCTTGTAGTTTGTATGTTCATGTTTTAATAAGGACATATTTTTCTCCAACTCCTCAATTTCATTTGATAGTTAGATTCAGCCCTTTTAAAATCAGATTTTAAAACATTTAGAGACTCAATATCATATTTAATCTCTATATTATAGTCCTGATACAATTTAACCTTAGCAATACATGCAGGAGTACAGAGATGTTCATATACCTTATTGTCATATGTTCCAGCCATAAGAGCTTGATCAGGAGTCACATCCTGTACCATAAAGTTCCAGTCAACTTCTTGAGCCATTGCAGTTGTCTCTATTGACTTTATAGTGGGCTTTGATGTAAAGGGATGTGTGGAGGCCTGTGGGGTTCCCGGATTTGACTTGGGAGCCTTGCATTCCCTTGCAAAATGACCAAGTTGGTTATATTTGTAACATATGGCCTTAGTTTTGTCAAACCCAAATTTGTTGTTGGTTGGGTTATGGGGAAATTGCCTTCCAGTTCTCTTGAAGAACTTCTTTGCCCTGTAGGTTAAGAGAGCCATTTGTTAGACTATATTCACATACTCCACATCATATGGACTGGAGCACTCTAGATCATCAAAGCAGTACTGATAATCACTAGAGTGTCCACTTCCTGAGACAAAGGTACAGCTGTCCTGAAAGGAACTATGCTGAACCTGTTGAGACCTTGGAGTCTCAAGAAATGTAATGTATGGTCCAGATGAGAAGGATGGTTGCTGGGTGTAAGTCAGGTAGTGTTGAGGTTGTGTGGTTCTTGAGCCTTCAACAACCATCAAACCGTTGCTAGCAAGAAGACTCAAGGGTCTACTTGTCTGATGGCCTCTCTTGCATTCCATATCCAAACAGTATCAATCAAGGATGCCATAGAATTCGGTCATCGTGAGGGTGTTCAGATTTTCTGTCCTCTTGATAGAGACACAGTAAAACGTCCACTCAATAAGGAGTGCACTCATGAACTTTCTTGTGAGGTCTCTAAGTTCAGGAGTAATTCCCACAGACTGAAGGGAAGAAATGAGGTCCATGTACCTGAATATTACTAGCTGAGAGTCTCTCCAACAATGTAGGTGAAGCTCTCAAACTGCTGCTTTAGTGAGGTCCTTCTTGGAGTTATTGGAACTGGAGTACATCTGAGCAACTGCATCAAATAGTTCTTGGCTGACTTGCAATGCTCAAACCCCACCATGATGTAGTTGGATATTGCAGTCATAAGAATAGTCATGCATTTCTGTCAATGTTCATCTTCTTCCTATCCTCATCAGAGTAATCTTTAACGGCTTTCCCTATCATGGCACCGTTTCCACCGGGTGCTGCCACCTTAGGTTTATAAGGGCCATTGATAATAGATTGACACATCTTGCTATCTTGATACCTGATGAAGCCTTCCATGCATCTGCTCCATGACCTGAAGTTTTCAAGGGTGATGTGGGAGCTTTAGTCATCATTCCTATTTCTACTTTAGACTTGTTGAGGGCCATTTTGAGTGTGGTGTAAGGAAGAGTTAAAAACAGGTTGATTATGATGATAAGATCTCACAATCAAGAGCCTAAGAAGCTGATACCAATTGAGGATCAGTTTTGTCACAAAACACTTGGTTTTTTCTGTCAAACTCACTTATACTGCACTCGGATCAGATGAAGCAGAGTCTCTTCTAGGAGTTGATAATAATATAACAAGTAACAAAGAACACAAAGAAATAATTTTCAAGGTACTTGCATATATTACTTCTCAACTCAAAGTATTACAAGACTCTTACAAGCATGTTCCATGAGTGACAATGAGAAACTATATATACTACTACCTACAACCGGATATACTTTGATATCAGCTAGAATCCTCTAACTAAAGCAAATACTACAAAGCTATTTTTAAGGTATCTTAGATATGTCTTATCTAAGATATGGTAGTCATGACATGTCCATGACTTATCTTTTGTCACCAACTAAAGTTGGTAACTGTACTAACTGATAAGATGAATAGTGGAATAAAGTATGGTCAACTACATGGCTTTTGAGAAAACGCCATGCAATATCTCAAAGGTCTGTAGTAGAGTGTCAGAGACCATACTTATGTTCACTGGTTCATAGTAGTGTCTTCCGAAGGTTAAATGGCTTCGGAAGAACAAGTTCTTCCGAAGCCACTTATACTTCGGAAGACACTACTTCCTCCGAGGCTTGAGGACTTCTTCTTTTCTTCATACTTCGGAAGTTGACTTCTGATCTTTTTTCTAAGTTTTGATCTTCAGAAGTGAATACTTTGTCTTCGGAAGTTGATCTTGCACTTTGTCTTCGGAAGAACTCTTTTTCCTCAGAAGTCCTTATTAGTTGTATCAAAATAGTCTAAGTGATCTGGTTTTGATTGCACCAGACTTCTTCTTAATCCAACAGGTGCATATCAGGGATGATTATTATTGTTATTACAAAAGAGGGATAAAATGACTAAAATGACCCTCATGTGAGGGGCACGTAATGGTTGTTAATGGAATAAGTTGGATGTTGCCGGTATAAGGGGCCTTAATTGTCAGATAACAAACTCAGGGGTAGATATGTCAAAAGATTTATTTTTAGGCTGATAGAATTAAATGACCCTAACCTTAGGGATAAAATAGTAATTTACTCTGCATGTTATTTCAAAGTTCATGTCTTCTATATAAATAGAAATAACGAAATTATATCTCGTATAAAATTTAATTTGAAAACAACAATAGTCGATATTCAAAGCCATATCTTCAAATACAAAACATAAGCGTGAAAAGTTTTAAATATTTAATATAATAAAATATTAGTATGTAAAAATCCTTAGTAAAAACAAAATAAAATAATCATTTAATAGATTAATTTTAATAAAATGGATAAATATATATTTTATATGTTTTATAAGCAAAAATATGTAATTGATTTTTTCGTTTTGAAAAATATATAATTATGTTATTCAAAAGGTGAAATATGTAAAAATCCAGAAAACTAAATACTTTACCTTTGTTAGTGTAATATTGATGTGCTATTCTTTTCAATGCTTAGTAGACAAACAATTACAAAAGACACTGTTACGTAAACAATTTAGATCCATAGATGAATTTTGAAAGAAACTAATTATTAGAAGAAGAAAAGTCAACGTGGATTACAAATAAATTCTTATCTCTTGTACAATGATGATAAAACATTAAATATTCATGGATATGTTTTATCAATAGATTTTATGGCTTCTTATATTAACGTTGATTACAAATTAAACCGTATGAAATAAAAGAATAGAACTTCAATCCAGAAAACTATAAAATTCACGAACAAACTAATCTTATTGCGTCTCCTCTTCCGACTCCAATTATGACAATCTGCATAGAAACAAAATGAAAACTTTGGAATTCACCAACTACAAACAACGATTTACATAAAATAGAAGAGCAACTCGTAGATGATCCGCAATATGGGAAGAAATAAAAAAGAAGGTAATTCATATTGTGTTCTTGGTTACTTTTTGGAACTTATGTTTTGATAGGAAGCAATAACTCTTCAATGGTAAAGGTGCATCTACATCAAACTACTACTTGTAAATAATATAAAAATGGCATTCTTTGGCTGACACACATGTCAAAACTAAGGATTCAAAAAATAAGAAGACTAGAGTTCTTTTAGTTTTCATGTTGACTAATGTTTTGGTAATTTTCTGCCATTGAAAATTGCAATTACCTAGTCATCCAATCAACAAGGTAATGTCATGTATCTATATCTCGTCATGTCAGCGAGATTTTACCGGTATTCATTGCCTACTTTTGAAACCTCAACATGCCAGCAAAATTTTGTTAGCATACCTCGCCTATTTTTAAAACCTAGCATAAGTAAGTGAGATTTTAAATAAAATCCTCGCTTGAAAAGCAACTCTTGCCACCTAGCGAGTTATTTGACCTCCTCGCAATTTCCCTTCTCCAAGTTTCCATGCATATTGTTTTCATGTACTGTTCATCTATATTTTTAGTCACTTTCACCCTTAAACTTTTGAAATTGCCACTTAATCATAAAAATAACCAACCACCTTTAAAAACAACAATAAAATTTATCAACTATAAAATCACTAAAATAATTAAATATTTACTTAAAAGTTTAAAATATAAATATAATTAAAAGAAATTATGAGAACTCACGGTTAATAATAATATAATTTTATATTAAAGATGAAATATCGAAGACAATTATAAAATTATTTTTAAAAATTGGTAGAGAAAATATTTTATTTTATTCTTTTTATATATATAGAACTATGAAGATTATATAACCATTGAAAAAAAGTGAAAACAAAATTTACAAAAATTCAAAAAAAAATAATAATATCATAATAAATAGTTTTATTAAATGTTTGTTTCATGTAGAACATTAAGTCCACAACATTTTGTTGTTTCTTGTCAAACGGTGAACCGGAAGGATGCTTGGGCAAGATTTTACTGTTTAAAAACTTGTAACTTTAAATTTTTATTTAAGATATTTAGCGTTTAAGCCTCTTAATTTATTTATTGAGTTTTTAAAATTTATTAGAAACATAAAGCTACACCAAAGAAATAGTATTTTCTCATTTTGTTTTAAACTAGATACTAGATGTTAATGTATAGTTTAAATTTAAATGTATACTAGGGACTATTAAAATTTATATTGTTTGACTTATAAAAAATTTGGTAAATATTTGTATAAAAACTGAAAAAAGAAATAAACAAATATAAACTAAATGCTAAATCGCTTCATGTATTTATTAGAAAACTTAAAATTTTAAAGAAAATTATTAACTTACATTTAACTTTGTCTAGAAAAGAATTAAATTAATATAAAATAGTTAAACAAATGAAACAAATACCACATTTAAAAACTAGAAATGTGTTTGTAAAACAAAACCTTTTAAATAACTTAAATATAAAAAACCGACAAAAGTTTGAATTTACAACTAATGTTTTTAAAGTGTTAAAAAACTTAGAATTCTAGAACTTATTTTTTTATATTAGATAACTTAAATTTAGAAGGGTGGAAAAATTAAAGTTTCAAAGTAAAGGGAGTGTTAAAGTACAAAAAGAAGTTAACAGTTGTAAGGTTATTATACGAAGTTTTGTCAATTTAATATTTTTGTAACTATCCCATTTCTGTATGGATGTATTATATATGTTGGCTGCTTTGGTCACTTGCTATAGTTTGTTTGGTAATAAAAGTGCCCCTCTATACCGTTCAAATTAACACAGCGGAAACTAAATATTGCATAATTAAGTTAATTCAATTTTAGTAATTTGTTCTAGAGCTTGACATATTCTCCACATGGCATTATATAAATAAGAGACTTAGTGTAGTTAATTTTCTTAAATTTTATATTTATAGACCATAAAGTGAATGTCATAAATTTTACTAGTACTTTTTAGTTGTTTGTTATGATTTAATTGGATCTAGAGAATAACAATAATAACTAATGTATTACCAATGATGCTTAACATAACTGGTCAAGGTGAGATACTCATGACATACAAATATAGATAGATGATGGGTTCAAGTCTCATTTTGAGTCAAATGCTTAAGTTGGGTCAGAGTGTTTTTCCAGCAATGGGATTCTTCCTAAGAGACTTGTGGATGCAATCCCGACTGAAAAACGGATAGATAAGCCCGAATAAAATAACACATATTCTTCAAAGCAGAGTTAGACATTTATCGTTCAAAAAAAACTAATGCATTTAGTATAGCATACTAAGGTGTAATTAGAAAATAAAATCAAAAACCCTTAACAATTTCGTGGAGCTTATTTCATTAAACAAAGTTTGACACATTAAATATGATAGAATTAGAGGAATAGAGGGTTGAGATCTGTCATTTAAATTTCCACAAATATCTAATGCTTTCATTATTTTTATAGATTGAATCAACCTCTCTGGTTGTAATCATTTCAAATAAATGTAAACAATCTATTATGGGTTAAGATCACAACTTATCTATACTACTATATAATTCATAAAGGTAAAACATAAATGTAATTTCATAATAATTAAGACATCTAATATCACTTATTAAACAATAGGTACAAGGGTTATATGTAATTATTCCTATTTTGCCCCTCATTTATTAAACTCTTTCTAATCAATGTATTAATTAATTCATATTATTAATATATTATTTAATAATATAAGATTACTTATATCACTACACTATATATTTTATTATTTATAATAGTTTAAAATAATATTCAAAATTATTAATAAGTATTATCTTATTAAATACTTAACTATATAAGTACTGCAGGACCGGTGAAGGGTGGTCAAATACAACACAACAACACAAATAGGAGATTAACTAAACTTAAACAAACTGTGAACTGGATTAAACACAAATGAAGATACTAAGAACACAAGTAATGTAAGAGACAGAACACAAGAGCAAGATACACATTGAGATGGTTTTCAAGATTGTAGTATATTGTTTTCTCTATGTTCTATTACAAGTGTTACAAAACATAAAGGAAAGATACAAGAACGTGAGATACTTATACTATATCCTACAACCGGCCATACTATGAAAGCCAGCTGGATACAATTTACTAGACTCAAAACAAAATCAATTGTAGAGTCAAAAGGCATATTGCCTTTTTGATTTTGTGACTATGACATGTTATAGCTCACATCCTTATCTATTAGAAAAAGGAGAAAGTAGATGAAGTAGAAAGTTACAGACTCAAGACCTCAATGTATAGTTACCAAAAGCATGGACCTTTTGACAGAATTAGAGATCTCAAGTTTGATGGATTAGAGTGTAACACAGCGGAATAGAACAAGAATAGACAAATTATAGCAAGAATTTGATATTCGTATGCATTAAGAACAAATACGGTTGTAAAGAGAGAATATATTTCTGTGAAAAGGAATGTTTCAATAATATTAAATGTTTCTGCTCAATCATTCACACCTTACAATTAGGTTGACACTCCATATATAGAGTGCAAAAACTGCTGATATCACGGGATAGTGACATCTGGCAGATTTGTTACAAAAATAACTAAAACTTAACAAACTACTGAAATGTTCACAACTACTGAGAACATATCAGAGTGCTAAGTATAAAACATAAAACTACTGATACGAAACTACTGAAACTACAACGACTGAAGAACAAGTTCTTCAGTCGTTTTACAAAACTACTGAAAACAAAAACATAAAACTACTGAAAGAAAACCGTCACAACTACTGAAGAAGACCTCTTCAGCTGTTGTGACAACGTCTGATACTTGGTCTTCAGCACTTGTGTCTTCAGACTTTGTCTTCAGCACTTGTGTCTTCAGACTTTGTCTTCAGTACTTGTGTTCAGACTTTGTCTTCAGCACTTGTGTCTTCAGACTTTGTCTTCAGCACTTGTGTCTTCAGACTTTGTCTTCAGCACTTGTCTTCAGACTTTGTCTTCAGCACTTGTGTTCAGACTTTGTCTTCAGCACTTGTGTTCAGACTTTGTCTTCAGCACTTGTGTTCAGACTTTGTCTTCAGCACTTGTGTTCAGACTTTGTCTTCAGCACTTGTGTTCAGACTTTGTCTTCAGCATTTGTCTTCAGCTGTTGTGGACTTCAGCAGTTGTTGTGACGTCTGTGGGACTTAAGGTTTTTCTTATCCGGCTCATTGGTTCTTTTGGTCCAACAAACTCCCCCTGAACCAATGCAGCCAAAACCTTAACTTTATTGAGGTCCCACTTATTGTTGGCAGTAAGATTGGTCTTTTTCCTTCTTGATCAGCTAAGAAGATGACCCAATTAAGCACTGGCCTGGGAATAGATTTCTGAAATTTGGTTGGCATAGTATGGATAGGAGCCTGACTTTGGGGAACTGGACACAGGGCTGTGGTCCTATCCATGAAATCTACTTCCCATGTATAAGCCTGTAGGATTCTCTGGTGTATGCTCTGAGAAACATAATTTGTTCTACCATGGTAAGATTTTCAGCTCCACCATCAAACAATCCTTCACGCCCATACAGCTCTGAAATGTACTTAGCCTGTTTGCCATTTTTGAGCTCAACTGTTGTGATCTGTCTGTATACAAACTCATCTGGGTGAGTCCCTTCAGGTAACAGACTGAGCTCATTTTGTTTGACGTTCTCAAGCCTCTTGTAGACTAACCCCTTTTTAATCACTCTGTTCTCTAACATCTTTTGGGGTGGCTGTTTAGTTTCATAGGCCTTCTTGAAATCTTCTACAATTTCCCAGGGTGATACTACAAGGACCACTGTGATCTCTTCATCTACGATCCTTTTTACTTGGCCCTTGTATCTCGAAGGAATGTCTTTCTTCACAATTCTATGAGCCACCCTAGGATCAGGCCATATTCTCACCTTTTCCTTTTGATATTGAAATGTCTTTCTTCAACATAGTCATAGGACAAGGAAAGAAGTGCTTCTGCGTGATGAAGTCCTGTGACACTCAGGTAGTTGATCATCTTGATCCTTTCTTCCTCTTTATCTACCTGAGGTTCTTGTTGAACCACATCCTCTTGTGCAGGACTTTCTTGAACGGGGGAGAGGGTAGGCACATGCTTGTACAATCTTTTCTTCTTCTTTCTTCTTTGATTTGTACTACAAGCTCTGCATCTTCTGCCTCCTTCTTCTCCCTTGACCTTTCCAGGTCAACCAGTTCATTCACTCTTCCAAGGGGAGAGAGATGACACTATCTATGTCGTAGTTCTTTATCTGCCATTAGTTTATCCTGACTGCCCTTAACTCATCATTCTGAGTATCTGGTCTGGGGGCAGCCCTGATTGCAGTCTCCATGAGTCTAGTAGACCCAGAGGAGGAACCTTCTCCCCTCAGCTTCTTTTTCCTCTCTCTCTTCTCCTCCTCAATCTCCTTAGATGTCATCTTTCTTTTCCCTTTGTCACTCACAGACCTTTGTGACTCAGGGTGGAGAGAGCTTTGGCTTTCATTGCTTGATACAGCTTCTGAGCTCTTGCCAGAAAGAGGTTGAGAAGCACCTTCACTAGCAGGTGTCTTAAAAAGGGCATTGATCTCTACAGCAGTTGTTGGTGATAAGACTGGGCTCTCAGGTTCTGTCACTGGGCCTTTAGTCAAGGTTTCCTCTATGAAGCTAATCTTTGGGTCTGCCTCAACATCTAGTTGACCGATGACATTGCCTGATTGCCATAGTCTTCTTCTTAGGCTGAACTCTGCAGTGATCCTGTCTTGGATTTTTTGTGCTAACTTGTCATCTTGTCTTGATTGGCTTGGATTGACAAGTGGCATGTTGACTAAATCCAGACCTTCATAGAAGTTCAAGGTCTAAAAGTTGAAAATCCCCTACTACCCTTGAACCCTTATGATGATCAGGGCTTTCCTGTTGTTATCATACCTCCACCCAATGATGTGATTGGAAGATGTTGGAGATGACATAGCCCTTGGTATCCCATCCTTAAACAGACTCTGTATGAAGGAGTATGTGTAGTCCACATCAATATGAATTTGAGGAGGTTGCTAAGAATGCACAATTGCAAGTGAGGATGGTGAGTCCTCAGTGTCCATTCTCTCTAAAGAACTCCCGGGTTCTGTAGCTGTAATGACTTTCTCCCCTTTTTTAGTAGCATCACCCACTTGCATAGGTGAGCCAGGAGTTAGGTCAATCACATCCATAGGTTCTTGTGTTCTTGGTTGAGCTCTTCTTAAAGGTCTCCCAGCTAGTTTTTCCTTAAGATATGAAATCTCAAGTTGCTGATCATTTACCCTGTGACTAACCTTGGAGACTAAATAGGTGCATGTTTTAGATCGTTTGTGCACCTTTAGTCTTAAATTCCCCTCATCTTCATCAGAAGAATCATTAGGGGTTGAGATGATTGGACCAAAGTCCTCAATCTCACCACCAGATTCAGGTTCTTGGCTGTTGGATTTCCTCTGCTCACTAGCAATCTCAGTTGACATGACAGTGGGCTGAGTTGCCATGGTTGAGATCTTAATGATGTAATCACTTTCAAAAGTGAGAGCCTTTTCCATATGGACACCCTGAACAGGTTCAGAAGTGTCCACCTCAGTAGTAGGTGACTGATGGGGGCTAGAAATAGGAGCCTCAGAAGCACTCATCTTTCTTTGAGTAGGGGAAAAGAAGAGAGAATCATGTACTCACTGAAACCTAGATATTCATCAGTGTAGAACTCAAGGTTGGGGATTAGTTGGTTGAGATCTAAAGGTTGGAGATGGTAACTGTCCCCTGAAGTTTGATCACTTGAGTGTTGAGACTCAGAGTGATGGCTTAAAGCAGTTTGGCTTATGAGCTTATCAGGATGAGCATGAGGAACCTTAACACTGATCCTTGAAGAGATGGGAGTGGTCTGCTCCCCAGGAGAAGTGGGAGCTCTAGTGTCCACTTCCTCCTGTATGGGTGAGTGTATGGGGGCCTCCACAGACTTATCAGTCTGAGCAAGGGTTCGTTTGGATTTTCTTTGGTAGGTGATGGTGATTTGTGGCTGTGTAGGTGGTTGGGATGTAGCAGGTGTAGGTTCAACACTAGCTGGTGCTACTAGGTTGTCACCTTGAGCAAAGAGCTCTAACATTTTTGGGAACAGGGCTTTTTCTACCCCAGAGAAGCCAACAGTGGGCTTTCTCAATATTTTAAAGATGACGGGCTTCATCTGTCCCAGTTTAAGAGTATTACCTGTCCCCCTTAACTGCGAGCCCATTTCACAGTTAAGAATGTACTGAACATATCTTGGGAACATGTAATATTCTATGGAATCTAAGTTTGCAAGTAAGTTAGTATAAACAAATTGAGAATACCTAAACTTGACTCCCTGAATCATTTGAGATGTCAGTGGGCTGAGTTGCCATGGTTGAGGTCTTAATGATGTAATCACTTTCAGAAGTGAGAGCCTCTTCCATATGGACATCTTGAACAGGTTCAGAAGTGTCTACCTCAGTTGTAGGTGACTGATGTGGGATAGATGTAGGAGACTCAGGAGTACTCATCTCTCTTTGAGTAGAGGGAAAGAAGAGAGATTCATTATACTCACTGAAACCTATATCTTCATCAGTATAGAAGTCAAGGTTTGGAATTGGTTGGTTGAGATCTATAGGCTGGGGATGGTAACTGTCCCCTGAAGGTTGATCACTGGAGTGTTGAGACTCAGAGTCATGGCTTAAGGCAGTAGGGCTAATGAGCTCATCAGGCTGAGCATGAGGAACCTCAGCACTGATTCTTGAATAGATGGAGTGGTCTGCTCCTCAGAGAAATAGGAGCTCTAGTGTCCACTTCTTCCTATATGGGTGAGTATATGGGGGCCTCCATAGACTGAATAGTCTAAGCAGGGGTTCGTTTGGATTTTCTTTGGTAGGTGATGGAGATTTGAGGTTTTGTGGGTGGTTGGGAAGCAGCAGGTGTGGGTTCAACACTAGCTTGTGCTGCTAGGTTGTCACCTTGAGCAATGAGCTCTAACATTTTTTGGACAAGGGCTGTTTCTACCCTAGAGAATCCAACAGTGGACTTTCGTAATATTTTAAAGATGTCAGGCTTCATCTTTCCCAATTTAAGAATGTTACTTGTTCCCCTTAACTGTGAGCTCAGTTCACAGTTAAGAATCTACTGGACATATCTAGGAAACATGTAATATTCTAAGGAGTCTAAATTAGCAAGCAAATTTGTATAAAAAACTGAGAGTATCTGAATTTGACCCCTTGAACCATTCCATGGACTATGAAGGAGAGATCTTCAGGAATCTGGTCCCATCCACCATGCTTGTTTGATAAGTTGTGGATGACCACATGAAGTAGGAATCTCTATTGGGATGAGACCTTCCCTTTCCTGAAGGTCTTTACAGAGAAATCTCCCTCATATCCCATCTGCTCAAAGGAATGATTAACAGCTTCCTTTAGGAAGAACACCTCACCTTCTTCATCATCCAGCTGAAGATGTCTGTTGATGATGGCCGGAGTGATGAAGATTGTTCTCCCCTGCACTGTGGCAGACAGTGCCTACTCCCCATCCATATGATCTCTTGGCAGTTCTTCCAGAATTCAAGCAACTGATCCTCATAGAGTGGAGGATCAATGGTGAGGGAGGTGAAGTAGTTCGACAGAGATAAGAAACGAAAAACCTCTGAGATATGAGGATCTTTCTCAGAGCGTAACAGAGCAACTTGATTGTGTTGTCTATGTAGCTGCATGGTAAAGTTGGGATCATTTCTGTGAGCAAGGTTGGCCATTTTGAAGTAGCTTAAGGACGAAGGAAGAAGAAAGAAAGAAATTTCAAAGAGAAATTTGGTTTTTTAGGTTTGGAGGAAGAACAGATGATAGAAAGAGGGGGAAACCATTGGGTTTATATGTGAGAAGGATTTCAGATAAATTTTAATGAAAGAGGATAAACTTTGAAATCCGAATGTCGGTCCCACCTCTGAAAAAGTAGTTTACTTTTTGCTCAAAAAGTAGTTTTCTTGGAAGTCAAAAAGCTTCCAAAGGTTAATTATCTTCGGAAGTTTTAATTAAAAAGCTTCCGAAGCTAAAATGCCTTCGGAAGAATTTCCTGAGAGATTTGAAAATATTTGCTTCGGAAGAAAAATTAAAGCTTGAGTGCTTTGTGTGTAAACAGACAAAGCTTTTGAGAGTTAATTTTGCTTCGGAAGTAAATAGTCCTTAAAATTTAGTAAGTGTCTGAGACAAATATTTAAACTTCAGAAGATAAATTTTGAACTCTTTCAAAGGTAAATTCTTAGACAGTTATTTAATTTGAAGGCATGATTTACTTCCAAAGTTAAAAACAAAACTTCTGAAGTATCAGAAATTTTAAAAAATCTAAGGAAAATCTTCAAAAAGAAATTTTCATCCAAAAAACATGAACTTATGAAAGTGATGAACTAGACAACTTAGGACACACATATTTTAAGAAATAATAAGAATTAGTTTTAAGAAAAGCTTACTCAAGGTTATCATCCCAATAGCTGATATAAGATATTTAATTCTTGTTCATCAAAAGCCTTTGTAAACAGATCAGCATATTGTTCATCTGTGTGAACCTTGACTAGTTTAATTAATCCCTTTTCATAGTTATCTCTTATTAAATGATACCTGATATTGATGTGCTTTGTCCTTGAGTGCTACACAGGGTTCTCTGTGATTGAGATAGAACTGTTGTTGTCTATGTGAATGGGAGTCTCCTTGAAGTTTAACCCATAGTCAAGCACTGTTGTTGTCTTGCATTGCCATGAGACAACCCTTCCACCAAGAAATTGACATCTCCCAGATGTAGACTTTGCAGTCATGTTGCAACCACCATAATCACTATCTGTATAGGCATACAGATTAATGTCAGAATTCTTGGGATACCATAGGCCAAGTGATGATGCATCCTTGAGGTATCTTAGAAACCTCTTGACAGTGATAAGGTGAGACATCTTAGGGTTGCCTTGATATCTTGCACAGATACATGTAGCAAACATGATATCAGGCATGCTAGCAGTAAGATACATAAGAGACCCAATCATAGCCCTGTATAAATGCTCATCTACACACCCCCCCTCAAGATCAGGACCAAGAGAGTGGTTTCTGGCTATGGGTGTCTTAGCAATCTTACAGTCAGTCATATTAAACCTCTTGAGTATGTCCTGAACATACTTTGACTGACTTATAAAAATGTCATCTTTAACTTGCTTCACTTGAATTCCTAGAAAGAAATTGAGTTCCCCCATGGCACTCATTTCAAATCTGTCTTTCATCAACTTCTCAAAGTCTTTGTAGAGCTTTGGATTAGTTGAACCAAAGATGATGTCATCCATACATACCTGAACTAGCAATATGTCTTTTCCTTGTCCTTTGATGAAGAGAGTTCCATCTATAGTACCCCTCTTGTATCCATGTTTACAAAGATACTCAGACAGTGTCTCATACCACTTCCTGGGTGCCTGATGCAGCCCATAGAGAGCTTTGTCAAGCTTGCAGACATAATCAGGATGATCAGGGTCTACAAAACCAGGTGGCAGTTTGACATAAACCTCTTCATCTATCACTCCATACAAAAAGGCACACTTCACATCAAGTTGAAAAATCTTGAAGCTCTTGGATGCAGCAAATGCCAGGAATATCCTAACAGCTTCTAATCTTGCCACTGGAGCAAAGACATCGTGTAGTCAATCCCTTCTTCTTATGTGTATCCTTGAACAACCAGTCTAGCTTTGTTCTTGATGATGATGCCTCTATCATCTTTCTTGTTCCTAAACACCATTTGGTTCCAATGGTAGTCTTCCCAGAAGGAATAGGACAAAGGTTCCAAACTTTCTGCCTTTTGAATTGAAGCAGCTCTTGTTGCATAGCTTCAACCCAACTTCCATCCTTTAGAGCTTCATCAACTTTCTTTGGCTCTATCTGGGATAGAAAATAAGAGTGAAGACAAACATTTGCTTCATGGGTTTGTCCTCTTGTTTTTACCCCTGAGACAACATCTCTAATGATGTTTGTGGTAGGATGAGACTTGTGGATCATAAGCTAAGGGATCATAGCACGTTGTTGAGAAAGATCTAAATTTGAGAAATTTAGATCTGGCATAGATGTTTCTCCCACCACATCAGCACACTTTTCAAGTGAAACTTGATCCAAGCAGTGTGTGACATCATTGATGTTCTCATCCACAGTGTGGTTAGTGGCATCAAGAAATTCTTGGTCACTATCACCAACAGCATTGTTCTCTTCCACAGTTGAGGTGTTCTTATCTGGTTGTAGAGCCTCTGAGCTGGAATTTGAAGGCATACCAGATGTATCAGCTGCATTTGTCATTGTAGGGCTGATAGAAACCTCATTTGCAGAAGTGGTTCCAACTGGAGCTGAAGATATGTGTCTTGAAGATCTTTCTAGCTCAAATCTTGGATCAGGATCATCTGTATTCAAATTTTCTGCAGATCCCGAAACATTCTCATAAGATTTGTTAAAACAGTTGGTAACCAAATCAAGATCAAACAGCCAATCCGGACCAGAACTAGTAACACAAGGTGTGTGTTCATTGAAAGTCACATTGGCTGACTCTTTAACAATTCTAGTTCTGAGATTGTATACTCTATAAGCCTTAGCTTGGGAAGAGTATCCACTAAAGTGTCCATCATCTGACTTCTCAGCAAACTTGGCAATTTGATCTTTGGTATTCAAGATGGTGCAAGGACATCCAAATGACTTGAGAAAACCAATGATAGGTCTCCTCTTGTGCCAAAGTTCATAAGGAGTCTTGCCATGAGTCTTAACTACTAATACTCTATTCTACACATAGCAGGCAGTGTTGACTGCCACTGCCCAGAAGGTGATGGGTAGTTTAGAGTCAGACAACATGGTTCTTGCAGCTTCAATTAGTGTCCTGTTTCTCCTCTCAGCAACACCATTTTGCTGAGGAGTCCTGGGAGCACTAAATTGTCTTGTAATACCTTTTTCATCACAGAATGTGTCAAGGATATGGTTCTTAAATTCAGTTCCTTGATCACATCTTATGATCTTGACCTTGTGATCAGATTGATTCTCAATCTTTAAGATGAAATTCTTCAGAATCTCAGGAGTCTCATCCTTATTCTAAGGAAGAAAACCCAGTGAATCTTGTAAAGTCATCTGTGATCACTAGACAGTATGAGGTCCTTCCTAAACTCATTACACTGGTGGGGCCAAAGAGATCCATATGTAACAAGTGTAAGGGAGTAGTGATTGAGTTCTTTTCCTTAGGCTTGTGAGATACCTTATGTGTTTCCCTTTCAGGCATGCAACATAATGGTCATCACTTGTAAACTCTTTCTTTGGCATTCTAGTTACCAAGTCATGCTTAATTAATTTATTCATGTTCTTAAAGTTTACATGGCATATTCTTTTATGTCATAGAAAGACTCATCACTATTGGCTTTAGACAGAAAGCATGAAACTTTTCCAGAGGGAGAGGTTTCTTGCAAATCCATCTTGTACATTTTCCTTTCCTGGGGCTCTAAGCAGGATATGCTCATGAAGAATGACCACACCAGGCCTAAGAACAATGCACTCACGCTCTGTAAAGAGCATGTTATGACTCTGATCACAAAATTCAGAAGTTTTGATGACTGAACCTTCGAAAGATTCTGCAAACACTGCAGCAGACTTCAGTGCTTCGGAAGAACTCCTTTCTTCCGAGACCAAATGTTCTTCCGAAGAGAATTTTCCACCTCCCTTCTTGTTAGATTTGGAACTTCCGAAGGAAACTGGTTTTCCTTCTGAAGCCTGAATCTTCTTAGAACTCTTTGAAGCCTTTGTATTGGCCATATGGATAGTACCTTTAGGATTGAAGGGACAATCCTTTGCAATGTGAGTGGTGCTGTCACACATAACACAATTCATCTTCTTCTTCACAAGAGCCTTGTCTTGAGAGTAAGACTGTCTTTGGTCACTTCCCTTCACCTTCATCTTTGCAGATGCTGAGACAGTCCTCTTGGGCTGAGAACTGTGCTTGGAGTTTGATGGACCAGGCTGTGCAGTAGTGGTACACAACAGATCAGTCTTCCTCTTGCTACTGAGATGAGTTGGGCAAGAACCAGAACTCTTAGCAGAGTTTTGGTTGATGCCTTCAGTCCCTACCACTTTAAACCCTGCAAAAATAAAAACTTGTTTCTGCTTAGAGTCAAAAGTAGCCTTGATCTCTTGAGCCTTCCTTGCCTTTCTTTTGCTCTTTCTGATCAAGTTCTTTCTCATAGACTTGGTCATCACAGTCTTCACTTTCTCCTCAGAAGGATAGTGGCCCTTCTTGGAATCCTCCTCTTCACTCTTTGTAGAGGGATTTTTCACTATCTCTTCTTCATCCTCCTCACTCATAGGATCTATGAGAGGAAGCTCATCTTCACAAGTTCCACACCTAGGAGATCTTACTGACAAGATTGTGTGTGGAGGAGCTATCTCATTGGATCCCAGTCCCTGTCTATTTTGATAGCACACTTTGTTGTGCAGGGATGAGGATATCATGTTCTTGAAGGTCTCTTCTTCAAGAACACTTTTTTCTGCCCTAGCTTTGCTGATCACAGGCTCAGCCTGGCACTCAGTTAACTTGGTTATGAGATCTTTAATTTGAGTCCTAAAATCTGTGTGTTCATGTTTTAGAACTGAAATGGTTTTCTTTAAGTCCTCTATTTTCAACTTATAATCATTTTCAAACTTTCTAAAATCAGATTTTAAAATATTTAAGGACTCAATATCACATCTTAGTTCCAAATTATAGGACCTGTACCTGTTAACTTTAGTAATGCATTCAGGAGTACAGAGATGTTCCAATACCTTGGCTTCATCATGATCTGCCATCAGTGCTTGGTTTGGAGAGGTATCTTCAACCTAAAAGCTCCAGTCAAAGCCTCCTTCTTCAACAGCAACAGCAGCTTGCTGCTTTGACGTCTCATTATGGAGAGCTTTGTCAGTGTAGTTTGGTCTGGATTGTGTTTGGCCACCATTTTTTCTAGGTGCCTTACACTCTCTAGCAAAATGGCCCATCAGGTTACAGTTGTAACACTTGACTTTGCCTTTGTCCAGTCCAAACTTTCCACTGGTTGCATTGCTTGGAAACTTCCTTCCAGTCCTCTTATAGAACTTCTTGGCTCTGTGAGTGAGAAGAGGCATCTGCTGGACTATTTCCATGTATTCCAGATCATCTGGATGGATACAGTCCGGGTATTCAAGAGTGAAAAGAGAGTTGCCACAGCTTTCATCAGAAAACACAAAAGCTTAAGTAAACTTGTCTCTTGGAATGGGCTTCCTTGAGTGTAGTTCTCCTTTGGTGTCTCTGGGAAGGTGATGAAAGGACCCTTGGGTGAGTTGTCAGGGTAGCATAAGAGATGATGTTTGGGTTCTATGTTGTCCCTTTCAACCACATGTAGGGCTAAACCCATTTGATTGTTGGCGTTTCCAGATGAACCTTGCATGTTCATCTCCATCTGGTAGCCACTGAGAATCCCATATAACTCAGTCAGAGTAAGAATTTTGAGATTTTCAGTTCTCTTGATCACCACACAGTAGTGTGTCCACTGCCTAGGAAGTGAGGATATGAACTTCCTTACAATGTCTCTATTTTCAAAAGAAACTCCTCCATCCACTAGGGTATCCACTATCTCAACATACCTGAAGTACTGCTGAGTCATGGTTTCACCTGTTTTGAAGGTGAAGTTTTCAAACTGCTACTTCAGGAGATCCTTCTTGTTCTCCTTGGCTTCAGAAGAACCCTCATACATCAGTTTCAGTGCATCCCACATCTGCTTGGCTGTTTTGCACTTCTTGAAACCTCTGTATACAGAGTTTGGAAGGGCAGTTTGAAGAGTTGTCATGGCTTTTCTGTCTATCTCTACTCTCTTTCTATCTTCATGAGAGTAGTTAGCCACATCTTTGGGTATCATACCAGCACCAGTAGCAAAAGGTGTGCTGGGTATGAAAGGTCCATTCTCAATAGACTCCCACATTCTTGAATCAAGAGACCTGATGAAACCTTCCATTCTTAAACACCAGGTGTCAAACTCATCAAGAGTGATCAGTGGGGATTTGTTCATGGTTCCAGTTTCCATATCAGTTTTGGAAATGGCTGCTATTTGAAAAGCTTAGTATTTATGTGTGTGAGGGATCTAAAGATGGTGAGATCTTATATCAAGAGCCTGGAATGCTCTAATACCAAATGCAAGATCGTTGAAGGGTATGAGTTACAACACAACAACACAAAGAGGAGATAAACTAAACTTAAATCAAACAGTAAACTGGATTAACCAAGTGATGACACTAAGAACACAAGTAGTATATGAGACAGAACACAAAGAGCACAAGTGTTTGGTTTTCAAGAATGCAGTATATTGCTTTCTCTATGTTCTATTACAAGTGTTACAAAGCATAATAAAAGATACAAGAACATGACATACTTATACAACATCATACAGCCGACTATACTTTGAAAGTCAGCTGGATACAATTGACTAGACACACATAAAATCAATTGTAGAGTCAAAAGGCAGATTGCCTTTTGACTAGTGACTATGACATGCCATAGCTCACATCCTTATCTATTACAAAAAGGATAAAGTACATAAAGTAGAAAGTTACAGACTCAAGACCTTAATGTACAGTTACCAAAAGCATGGACTTTTCATCAAACCATGTTAGTTGGTGACTTGCAGAGTTGCAGCGGAAAGGTGTCCAGCTTTATGGAACAGTACATCAGATAAAGCGTGTTACTAAAAGTCTTCGGAAGAAATCTGTCTTCATGAACTTGAAGCTTTGGAAGACTTTGTCTCTGATGCTTCGGAAGACTTCATCTTTGGCTTCGGAAGACTTCATCTTTGGCTTCGGAAGATGTTGGTCTTGGCTTCGGAAGATTTCACACTTAGAGTATTTATGTTGCACATGTGAAACTTCCGAAGCATTCCACTTCAATGAACTTGTGCAGCATGCAGGAAAGACTAAAGATGTTTAGGTTGCATCAGCCTCCTCATTAATCTCTACAACCTTGCATGTTCATCTCCATCTGGTAGCCACTAAGAATCCCATATAACTCTGTCAGAGTAAGAGTTTTTAGATTCTCAATCCTCTTGATAACCACACAATAGTGTGTCCACTGCCTAGGAGTGAGGACATGAACTTCCTTACAATGTCCCTGTTCACAAGAGAAACTCCTCCATCCACAAGGGTATTCACAATCTCAACATACCTGAAGTATTGTTGAGTCATGGTTCACCTGTTTTGAAGGTGAAGTTTTCAAACTGCTGCTTCAGAGATCTTTCTTGCTCTCCTTAGCTTCAGAAGAACCATCATACATCAGTTTCAGTGCATCCCACAACTGCTTAGCTGTTTTGTACTTCTTGAAATGTCACACCCCCGCTAAGAGCGGAAACACGGGGATGTAACAAGACGGGAATCGTCATAACACATGGTAAGCGATAGAGATGCAATAAGAATAATGATGACAAGCGTGTCATGACAACACCCGACAACAAGGGGACTTGTGTCGTGTTTAGTCAGTATTCACGACAACATAGCCATAACCATAAATATGATATAAGATAAATATAGATAATAACATTGTATGCAATTCCCACAGCCCGAGAACAAGTTACATAGTGTAATGTTGTTTGAAACAGATACAACAATTGTTTTCAAAATGACAAGTTTAGCCCGGAAATGTATCCTAGGGTCTCCACTAAGGCAGCACACCTAGAACCTCACCTAGCATGATCACCTGAAAAGATATGCTCAAAATGGTCAACAAAAATTATTGGTGAGTTCGCGGGTTTAAAAGTAAATAAGTAATGATGTTGTATAAAGTTGTTGCAGAATACCATGCATACAGTTATAAGCAAGCAAAATCACATGACAAGAGCTTTACAACCAAACCTAACGACGTACACAAAGAATCTTGTCGGAATATATTCACCCAAGGCCCGTTCCTGGCTTTTGTTGGTACTAACTAGTATACCAACACGATGCGTGAGGGTGTCAACCCAAATAGTACTACCAATACCTATCCGTCGGTTCCCACATTGGAAATAAATGGTTGTAAGAAAGAACCACAAAGTAGACTCAAGCATGTATCAGATAAGTACCCACAAAACAGTAGCACGTTGATTCCAAGTATGTAAATTGTATGTATGTCGTACAGCATAGAAAACAGGCAGCATACTTTTCCCCCATGTTTGTAAATGTTTGTAAAGTAGTATAAGTATAAAAAGGGGCCACGAAACTCACATGTTAAGTGGTAAGTATGAATGATCAAGATTCCCAACAGTTGAATGCAATGAACAATCAAACACCTATTGACAGTTATTGTTAAGCATTAATGACGTGTATAAAGCATATAGTAATGTTTGGTCGGTTCGGGTTGTATCGGTTCGGGCGTGGGTAGCACACACACAAGCGAACACATGTATCAGATCTTATGTAGATCCAAGTACTAAGAGTAACCGTCATTGCTTATGACATCCATATAAAGATCCCATTGTTATAAAAGATAGCACTTGTTAAATATTTGTAGTCCCAAATGGGTTGTTGATAATTGTAAAGTGTTAGGTTGATTTAAATTGAAATAGTATGTGCATGTTGTTAGCGTTGACTTTAATCTTTGTGGTCAGGCAATGACACTTTTACTGATGTTACCTTATCATCATCAGACGCTCAGGAAGGAAATTCACACTCAAACATCATCAGTCACCCAACAGGCCAGACGCTAGACTCAACACTCCATTCGTACGAATCAACCGTCAATCGTACAAATCAGCTTCAATGGCACGATTGAACCTTCATTCGTACGACTGGCATTCAGTCGTACCACACAACAACCAATCACACGACTTAACCTCCATACGCACGAATCAACCTTCATTCGTACGAATCAGCTTCATTCGTACGACTGAACCTTCTTTCGTACGATTGGCCTTCAGTCGTGCGATACACGCACAGTCGCATGCATTCATTCATCCGTATTGACTCAATCGCACACACACTCATCCGCATTGACTCAATCGCACACACACTCATCCGCATTGACTCAATCGCACACACACTCAATCGATCGCACAACTCAGTCACATGACCTCCCTAGTCGCACGATTCAGTCGCCCGAAAGACACAGTCGCATGACTCAGTCGCATGGCTCAGTCGCATGACAGACCCAGTCACCTGATCTGCAGGTTCACAACTGCTGAAGTGCAGAGCAGCCTTCGGTTACCCCAAGCATGGGTTTTACACATCAAGAACTTCAAGAATCATACAACAAACACACACGGACAAGAAGCACACGCAGAAAGTCATCACACGCACCCACACGACCTCTTGTGTTCGAGTTGACCCGAACACCCGAAACCCTAGAAATGGACAGTAGTAAAACAAGCAAGAAATGGACAACCAAAGTCGTCTACCTGCAAGGATGGAGTAGACTAGGTTGTAGACGAAGTCTAGATGACAAAATGAGACCAAATGGAGCGATTTTGGTGCAAAAGTGAATAAGATAGGTGAAGAAGAAGATGATGAAGAAGAAGAAATGGAGAGGGTGAAGAAAATGGCTGGGAATGGGGTTTTTATACCCATCCCAGGTTTGCAAAATGTCAATTTTTGTCCCTGCACTTAGCCCCCAAGTTTCCAAAGTTTGCTTCGGTTGAAAACGACTTTAGAATGTTCTCTATATTAATGTTAAAAGCGTGATTTATGGTAATTGATGGCTTAAAATGGTTTTATTAATGACAATGATTATAATTAAAAATGAGAAATTTGGTGATAATAGTGATGAAATTTATAAAAGGTTATGCTTAGCACACGTTCACGGAGGAAGTACAGGCACAAGGGTAATAAAGCAAACATGATTTCTTAAAACAGGAGTTCATGAAGAAGAGGAAGAATAATTAAAATAATTCTATGGTTAATTATGTCGTTCGAACGGACCTTAAGGTGACGGATGTCACATGAAACCTCTGTATACAAAGTTTGGAAGAGCAGTCTGAAGGGCTGTCATGGCATTTCTTTCAATCTCTACTCTCTTCCTGTCTTTATCAGAGTAATTTGCCACATCCTTGGGGATCATACCAGCACCAGTAGCAGAAGGGGCACTAGGTATGAAAGGTCCATTTTCAATAGACTCCCACATTCTTGAGTCTAGAGACCTGATGAAACCTTCCATTCTCAGGCACCAGGTATCAAAGTCATCAAGAGTGATCAGTGGGGACTTGTTCATGGTTCCAGTTTCCATATCAGTCTTGGAAATGGCTGTCATTTGAAAAGTTAGTATTTATGTGTGTGAGGGATCTTAAGATGGTGAGATCTTATATGAAGAGCCTGGAAAGCTCTGATACCAAATGCAGGACCGGTGAAGGGTGGTCAAATACACAAAGAGGAGGTTAACTAAACTTAAACAAACTGTGAACTGGATTAACCACAAATGAAGATACTAAGAACACAAGTAATATAAGAGACTAAACACAAGAGCAAGATACAAAGTGAGATGGTTTTCAAGATTGCAGTATATTGCTTTCTCTATGTTCTATTACAAGTGCTACAAAGTATAAACGAAAGATACAAGAACGTGAGATACTTATACTACATCCTACAGCCGGCCATACTATAAAAGCCAGCTGGATACAATTGACTAGACTCAAAACATAATCAATTGTAGAGTCAAAAGGCATATTGCCTTTTTGACTTTATGACTATGACATGCCATAGCTCACATCCTTATCTATTAGAAAAAGGATAAAGTACATGAAGTAGAAAGTTACAGACTCAAGACCTCAATGTATAGTTACCAAAAGCATGGACCTTTTTACCAACTCATGTAAGTTGGTGACTTTACAAGAGATGCAGCGGAAAGGTGTCCAACTTTATAGAAAAGTACATCAAATAAAGCATGTTACTAAAAGTTTTTGGAAGAAATCTGTCTTCAAGAGTTGAGGCTTCGGAAGACTTTGTCTCTAAAGCTTCGTAAGACTTCATCTTTATCTTCGGAAGATGTTGGTCTTGGCTTCGGAAGATTTCACACTTAGAATATTTTTGTTGCATGTGTGAAACTTCCAGAGCATTCTTCTTCAGCACTTGTGCAGCTTGCATGCAGAAAGACTTTGGTTGCTTCAGCCTCTATGTATATTCTCTACAGTACTAATACTTTTATAATAATAATAATAATAACAATAATAGTAATAATAGTAATAACAATAATAATAATAATAATAATAATAATAATAATAGTAATAATAGTAATAATAATAATAATAATTTTATAAATAAGTAGTATCCAATTTGAATACTTAACTATTTAGTTATCAAATATTTTTATGGTAATGATTATAATAACATTAAAACATATTTATCTATATCTATTTTATATCTATTTTATCTATATTAAAATATAAAACATATAAGGATGACGTACTTGTAATATAATAGTTCTTAATTTTCTCATATTTATCTATACTACTATATAATACATAAAGGTGGTATAAAAATATATTTCACAACAAATTAAGGCACCTAAGACAACTTATTAAACGTTAGGTACAAGTGTTATATACAATTATACTACTATATAATGTATAAAGGTGGGACACAAATGTAATTTCACAAAAATTTAAGACACCTAAGACAACTTATTAAACATTATGTATAAGTGTTATATGCAATTATTCTTATTTTGCCACGCATTTATTAAACTCCTTATAATCAATGCATTAATTAATTAATTCATATTATTAATACATTATTTAATTTAATAATATAAGATTACTTAGATCACTACACTATATATTTTATTATTTATAATAGTTTAAAATAATATTCAAAATTATTAATAAGTGTTATCTTATTTGAATACTTAACTATATAAGTACTAATACTTTCATAATAATAATAATAATAATGATAATAATAAAATTTATAAATAAGTAGTATCTAATTTGAATACATAACTATTTAATTATCAAATATTTTTATAGTAATGATTAATAACAATCTATATCTATTTTATCTATATTAATATATAAAATATACGAGGATGACATACTTATAATATAATAGTCCTTAATTTTCTCATATTTAATAAAAAAATTCTAATTAATACATTTTTAATATATATTTATTTTAATACTATTTTATTTATAATGCTTTAAATTAATGTTAAAATATATACCTTTGTTATTTATATTATTATAACTTAATGCTATTTGATTTAAGTATTTTTAATTTAAACACGTAAGTACATAACTACGAAATATTTATATAGTTATAATAATAATAATAATAATAATACCCAAATATATTTGTGTTTAATGCAGGTTAGAAAAAAACTCGATAACACCCGACATATCATTATATATAACAAATAGAAAAGATTATAAGTAGTAAAGGTAAAGTTTTACTCACATCACCACAAAAATTATTTTCCTCAAAACTAATAAAAAATATTTTGTTATTTTTTATAATTTTACTTTGAAACCTTTAAGGATTTTTTGAAATTAATCATAACACTTTCTCTCTACTTTTTTATAAATTGATACTACTCATTTTGTTTTATTTAAAACTTTATACTTAAGCCTTTAAATTATGTCAATTTTACATTTAATAACCTAAAATTTTTTTAAATATTTAGACATAAGCCTTCAAGTTAGGTTAAATTTACATTATTCACCTAAACTTTTTTTCTTAATTTTATACTTAAACATTCGAGATATGTCAAATTTACATTTAATCACTTAAACTTTTTTTAAGTTTTATATATGAGTATCCAAGTTTTGTCAAAACTATTCTTTAACCAATTTATAATAAAGCTTGTTAATTATAATAAAGTCACCGTTTATGTATTCGTTATTTTTTATTATCTATTTCGAGTTATTTGTTTTTTATAGTTTTTTCCTATTGCACCTTTTTATCAGTGTTTCGTACGCAATCTTTTTTCGGGTGGTTAGTTTAACATATAAATTATTAGATTACATATTTCAATTTTTATAACCCCCCAAAAACTATTATTATAACATTCTCATATACATTAAAACCCTACCGCGGCAAAGCGCGGCTCTAATCCACTAGTATCAAATAAAGTTTCAATTAATATTTTCGGGCTATTCAAACTCTTGAAACTTACTCAAGCCAAGTTTGAACAACACATCAAAGATACTAGTTGAGCTATTACACTCAGTTCAAATTACGTACATATATAATCGTTCATGAAACTTAAACTAAACTCAACTCATTTACAATCATAATATTTTTATGAGTCACTTGAACATCCATGATGATTGCACATATAATACATGTATGAAGCAAAGATCATATTATATTCTAAAGGAAAAAGGTTTTAGGGCTAATCATGGTATATTAACATACCTATTTGTTTGCTAATAGTCTAATCAAAGCCCTAATTTTCAAGATAAAAAGGAAAATTGTTCTAAAATATGGGCCAGATAATGTTATGTCAATCAATAGAGACCATTAGGTTGGGTCAACACTTCTCCAATGGTGGGATATGAATGGTTCTAAAGTTATGAAAGCTCCTTTGTTGCTTTTTTACATTGTATGTTGTTTGAGAAAGCTATTTCTTTTGTCTTCTTTTTTCTAGTTGATAAAGTTGTTAAACTCTTGATTTAAAATCTTTTTCTATGTGCGGACCCTTGACATTGATTCATAGTCGATACTACAACTACATCTATACGACCAAATGGATAAAAGTTGTATACATCACTGCATGTCCATAAACATTTATAAATGTATGTCGTCTTGAATGCATATTTGTTATAACTATATAGTTTAGTTGTTTTTATCATTTTAGGATGCGAGGGATAAGATATCTTTGAATATAAGAGTTGTTCCATGGTAACAAGCTCTCTCCACTTGTCCCAAAACTTGGCATGAATCTTGTGAATATATTTGTACTTTTAAAATGCTTTTCTAACTTTTATTTTCATGAGCCACTTTCTTCACTTGTGAATGAGTTTATGAATAGAATAGTGTTGAGTATGGGGTGGGGTAGGGTGGTGGGTAGAAAAAGCCTTCTTCTTTATTCTTTGTTGGTGTGTGTGAGGGCATAGCTTTTAAGAAAATTGAATGGCCTAACTTGGCCCACATCATGAATAATGGTAATGAAAATGGGAATCAATTAGTGCCAAATGGTTCAAAATTAGGCATTGCTTCATGATGTATGTCAAAAGAGTGTTGGTTAATATATCATAATCATGTCATAAAGAGAGCTTCAATTTGAGATTAGGTTTATATTCTTGATTACAACGAGGTTGTTGGTTCCATATAATGACTTGTCAATTTCACAATAATACCAAACACACTTTCATACTAATTTCTAATGATGATTTTACAGGCCAACTTGTATTACTACCACTTTGTAGCATACCATGAACTGATATATTGCCACTTGGAAAAGCACATATTGTTTTTAAGGTAAAGGATGCCTACGCTAGTGCGAGATTTTAAATAAGACGGCAAACCTTAAGACCATACTAGAACTAGTTCGCAACAGCTAGAACTTACATCTCAATTTGGTTTTGGATAGTGAAAAATAATTCTCGGATTTCCAATTGAAATTAGTCATGTAGGATTAAAATCGCTTTTTCATTTACTTTATAAATAAATATTGTCTTCTAGACAAGAATTAGACTTAAATGACTAACTTAAAGCTCGGCTTCAATTTTGATATTCCTTTCATAACTCTAGACTTTATTCGTGATACAGTCTATTTATGAACCATGGCATACATCTCTCTAAATGCTTGTTCAACTTAAATTCACAACAAGATGCTAATTTTACAAGTTTCCAAGTTTAAACCATGTTTAGATAATCATCTTAAGGGATCAAGTAGACGTATAGAAACGTCGTTTATAACCACACGAAAGAAGATGCATTGAAGTAAAATGTAACATGTACTCTTTGCATATTATGCATCTTTATTTGTTGAAAGTGAAGAGAAGGGACAGTGACATTTGCAAGCATCTTTGTTCTATTCTCACACCCAAAAGAAAACATTGAAGCATCCTCTTTGCTCTACCCCCTTTTTTCAAGTGCATCTGCTTGCAACTTATCGTGTTCAACCCTTGGCATCTTTAGGACACTTGTTCTTTCAAGATAAGAAGGTGACATTCACCTCATAACTAACAACATTCTGTGCACAATGTACAAGTTTTTAAAAGCATCAATGAGTTGTTTGGTTATTTTTATACCTACTGCAAACATCAGAAAAGATCTGTCTTAATCTTCCTTTTTTCTCCTATCCATTTGGTATATATAATGTTGCTATGCTATGTAGGGATGGCAAGACTTTATGAGATACAAAATAATTGGGTATTTTATTGTTATTTCAATCTTGTTTAATTAACAAATTCGGATCAACACGTTAACCCATTTACATGTAAACCCATCAACCAACTAAAAATTAAATGAAAATATATATACGTTATAAGATGTACGTGCCAACCTCTTTACAGCCCCTTCAACATTTATTGCAACCTGCCAACCCATTTGCGTCCCTTTTTTACATTACAACTCATCGATAGGTTTGATGCTTTCAATTGTTTAAATAAATAGGTTACACGAGTCATGTTTTGGATACATGATTTCAAGTGTTTGATGTTAGGTTAAACACCAACTCTAAACTGCCATGCTACATCATGTTAAAATATTATTGTCAAAGAAACAAGAAACAAAAGTCACAAATCATGAGACATGGAAAACCAATACATCCTAAAAGCAAGAACGATGTTCACAATACAAATTAGGGATTATCCTGAGATTAAAATGACAATGACACAAAAGCAACAAGAATTTTGGGAAATTGATAGAAGATTAGAAAAAAAGGTTTTTTTTCTAGAATTGGTTATTCACCATGCCATGCCCAGACAAGTTCTTGGAGAGCTGGTTTGATGTCTTTTTTAAACATCTTCTTATATTCCAATGCATCACCAGATGATTTCTTCAACTCTACCAAATGATAAGATGAGCTGATTTCAAAGATTTCAACATCAATCAATAATGGCCCGTTTCGGCTTTCACTTAGTTTCTTGAATTTTAGCAGGCCACCCTTTTTCATACATGCTTCCATCTTCAAACTTGCAGCAATTTGTTCCATTTTGGATATGATATCAGCTGCTGGTTTTGTGGAAGTAAATTTGACTTCATCCTTTTGATCATTGTCAACAAACAAACCAGATAAATCGAATCCAGCTGATAGAGAGATGATATCAAAAGCATTAAAAGTAGAAACCTTAGAGAAATCTAGTTTTTTGGGCTCAAAATGAGGGTTGACGTAAGAAGTAACAGAATCTCTCATCTGGTTAGTGTCTAATCCTTTCTTAAACCAAGAATTTTCCATGATCTTTTTCATGGAAATCCTAGTAATCGGATTTGGATCAAGAATTCTTTTTAGCAGCCTACGAGCCTCAGATGGCAACGAATGAGGGCACTTATACTCAGCCTTGCTTATCTTCTTATACATCAGCATAATGTTTGGGTCATTGAACGGAAGTTGACGGTCAAGAGAACGAATAAAATCACCCCACAAGACCAAATGTCAGCTTTAGCACCATCATAACCTCTTCTGCAGATTACTTCAGGCGCAACATAGGCAGGAGTGCCACATGTCGTGTGAAGTAATCCATCTAAGCGTGTGCAATTGGCGTGAGCACTTAACCCAAAATCTGTCACTTTCAAATTTCCATATTCGTCTAGCAGTAAATTTTCTGGTTTCAAGTCGCGGTGATAAACACCCCGCTTATGACAAAAATCAACTGCACAGATTAATTGTTGAAAATACTTTCTAGCAACATCTTCTTTTAGCCTTCCTTTAGCGACCATGTCAAAAAGCTCACCCCCTTTCGCAAATTCCATTGCAAAGTAAATTTTGTTTTTAGTGGCCATAACTTCATACAGCTGGATTATATTTGGGTGTTTAACCATTCCCATAACAGATATCTCTCTTTTGGTTTGTTCAATAAGCCCAACTTTCAATACCTTTTCTTTATCAATCACTTTAATCGCTATATTTTGGTTTGATCTCATGTCCCGTCCATGATAAACTTTAGCAAAGTTGCCTTGACCAAGCATTTTCCCGAATTCATACTTGTGCATCAACACATTTCCCATATTTTCCATTTTTCAAAAAAATAAAATGCTACTACAATACTACAAACTTATCTTACTTCCTGCTAGTATGCCTAGTTTATATACCCACAAGCAGGAACTTTTGAGATGAAGACCTAACCGTCTTCAACAAGCTCGTGCTTTAACACGACAGGAGCACCAGAAATTGCAGATTCATAGGGCAATTGAGCATGATGGTATAATGTGTTTTGATGATTGAACCCAACTTCATCAAGGAGCAAAAGCAGATCATATGGAATTGCAATTGTGCATGTTTTAGTTAATAAATTACCAACGTTTGAACCCATCATTCCGCATTCCCAGGTTGTTCACAGTTGCTATGTGTGAATATCTGAAGAAAATTAGAAAAGTTGTCTCAGTATCTTTTCCCAATCAAGTGATAGATAATCCTGATGATGATTAAACTATATTGATAAGTGCTAATCAAGAAAGTGATTTGTAAATGCTAAAAAGCCTTGATTCCTGATAGTTGATATAAGCATCAAATACAAGGCTGTGTTATGAGCAACCAAAATAGGAAGTGAATTTGTATCTAATTACAATCAACGTGTTTCTGGTTCCAGTATGCACCAAAGATTAAAATTATTTAAATGTAAATAGGGTATATTATTCAAATATGCTTCCGAATTTAGTAACAGCTTCAATGTATCCCTCAAATTTGTACATAATTTTCCCTGCACAAAGTAATTAAGGTGTGTACAATTTTGGTGTCTTAGTTGAGGCTGATTCACACTAAAATTAATAACATTATTATGTTTTGATGTATACATTGGAAATGATATATAAGAAAAGAAAAACAAAATGAGCCAATAAATAAGGTACAGTCTTGTCTAGGAAAATACTATTTGTTAAGGACATTATAGAAGGTGCTCAACTTTGGTCTTTGGACTTGAAATATGTAGATGTTTTGGCAAAACTGAATATATAATTGATTTATGTAATATAAAGAGCTTGTTATCCACTTACTCCTTTGAACCTCCTAAACAAGCTCAGCCCAAGCCTAGATTGACGCCGATTAACATACAAGTTTGATCCTAAGATTTACAGGTTAAACTTAACTAGTCTTGCGAACCTAAACAAGGTTGTTGTTTATACAAATTTAATAGCTTCTATGCTCTATAACAAATATATAATTACTTGATAAATACTATTGTGTAAAATATTATGAAAAAAATAATTGAATGATTCAAATTTTGTTGTATATAAATAACATTATAATTATAAATATTATGTTATGACGTTGTATTTCAACTCAATCTCAACTCGACTCGTTTACACCCTTATTGGTTGTATTTCTTCATATACTTTATGAGGTTTCTATTACTCCCAGGTTCCTGCCTACTTCTTTCCTCCCCACCTATCTCTCTCTAGCACACTACTGTCCCCCGGGAGTTGGTTGGTCGTCGGCCTCTTCCTCTGTCATCGCCCTTATGACTTTCTTTCTCTCCATACCTATATCATCCTACCCGGAACACATTGTACAAATATGTTAATTAGGTTTTATTTGTTTTTCTCTTGACCACTATTACGCCATCAGATTCTTAGCTCCCGTAACCATAGCTCTGCTATCATGCCTCTTGTCGCCACCTCTATGGCCTTAGGTCCATCGCCGCCGTTTGCCATCACAGAGTTTTGTTATTGTTGTAATTTGCATGGTTCTTTTTCTTACCTTTTAAGATCATTTGATCTTCTTATACCAAAGAATTCTCTGTTGTTTTGTTGCGGTCTAAGAGTTCAATTTAATATAACTCCGACAAGAGAGGGTATAAAGTTAGACACATATTACCCAGTTCTTATTCTATGTTGATCCCTATAGTGGCGGTTTGGGATTGTTTATCTTCTAGCAACCTTTGACTTGTTAATTTTGAGAAGTTAATAATTTACAAAAAGTGTTTGGCAATTGGAAAATGACTTTTCATATAGGGTAAAAAGAGTTTTTAAAAAGTCGGGGTAAAGTCAACAATCAGATGCATAACTCATCTATCCCATGCCCCAATCAAAATTCAGTAAAAAAATTCATATCCAGGAACACAATTCATACAAAGCATTGCACATAGCCAATTTTCTTTAGCCAAGCTCACATCACCCAAATACGACTTCACAGATACTATATCCTAAACCGGATTTTGAACTTTGCTGATAAATAACCACAATTTATGACATGTAGGGGCTGTTTAATAGCCTTTACCTCTTAATGGTTTATAGTCCCTAAATGATTAACAGGTTACCTTAATACTAAATAGATAAGATGTAACATAACGTTACAGTAACCAGTAAGATGTAGCCTCTTAATAAAAGCCCCTTGCTTAGTTCTAGATTGATATCATAAATTGTTCTCAAAACACTGTTTTGATGCAAATTTGAAACAATTTCCCAAGCTTCCCCAATCGTAACAACCACAAACATTTCCTTGAAATCAACAATTCATTCCAAACAAAAACAGTGGTCAAATCCCATCAAACGCATAAAGCTCAACTAGGGTTTACAACATAGGAAGCACCTCAACATAAAACTCAACAAAATCATTCAGAAAAACAAGATCGAAACCGTTACCTGTATGAAGGTGAGAAGATTCAGATGCGAAAATTGCAGATGGAGGACGAGATTGGATCGAGAAAGTGCGAACGAATATCTTATGCGAGATCCGTATATATCAAGGAAGATAGGGGGAATTATTATTATTATTATATTTTATATTTATATTATATTTTATATGATATATGATGATATGATGATAAAGGACGATAGTAGTGTTTGGTGGACACGTGGCGATAAGGTACAGGTAGGTTGTGGGGAAGAAAGAAGATGATTGGTGCAGGTGTATGGTATAGGGTGGGGGTGGAGCAGCGAAACAGACCCGTTGTATTGGATGGCAGCACAACTACACCCGTATGATGTATGATGTATGATTATTGATTATTGATTATTGATTAGGTGGCGCCTCCATTATTGAAGGTCTACGGCCAAATAACTGTCACGTGACTATCATATGACGGGCTACAACGGCATATTAAGTGGCCAAGTTGAATAAACTGTCTGCCTCTCTTTTTATTTTTTATTTTTATTATTTTAAACGACGCTTGAAACCACCTATAATATCCGAGTAAGTTTTGTTAAGTTGTGATTTCAACCATCCGTAATACAATCAAAAAAGAAACACATCATTATAGAAAAACGTCTTGAGTGGAATGTTTAAACCGAGACTTAAAAGATCCTAAGATTTAAACATTAATGTCATATCATTGGAGCAAAAGGCTAATGATGTTTCTTTTTATTTTTAAGAAGAAGATCAAGAACCGAAAGCTTTATGGCCTTCATCGTATGATTTGAGCACATGAGTTTTTAGGTTTTATGTTCAAACATGTTTTAAGTGGGTTTTTATATAGTGATAGGTAGGGGTGTGCAAGAAACCAAAATAACCAAACCGCAACGATAATAACCGATACAACCGAATCAAAAAAATCGAAACCAATAAGAAACCGACAGTTAGGTTTTATGATTTTTTTAAAACCCGTTTTTTCCGTTCGGTTTTGGTTTTACGTGTAATAGAAACCGAAAAAACCGAACCGCAACAATAAAACCGAATTTGTAAATTTAGAACTATATTCATACACTTATAACATGACTAGCCCATAAATTATTTATTTAATTTATGCTATCTAAAATAGATACATGTTTAGGTTTCGAGTATAATTTTTGAATATTTGTTTTGGTAGATTAAATTATTTTTATTGAACTTTTTGTTATTGTATTTTATTGATTGTAATTAATTTTAATGTATAAGAATCTATACATTATGCTTAATGATCAACAAAATGATCTAAATTCAAAGGTTCTAGCTTAAATTTATTACTTTGAACCAATTTAAATAAAAAAACAAAAAAAAACTTGAAGCCCAGAAACAAAACCGAAAAAACCGAAACCGAAGTGAAAACCGAAAACCAAAAACCGAAAAAACCGAAACCGAACAATTTTAAAAATCTAAAAACTGAAATATCAGTTTTTAGTTTCGGTTTTAGCTTAAACCGAACCAACCCGACCATGCTAACCCCTAGTGATAGGTTCCTTCTTGATTATGTTTCTAGCTGAATTAGTATTGAAGCATTGATATTTTCTTTCAGTAAGGGGTATTTGGTTGGAATGAATGAAATTGAATAGAATAAAGAAATTAATGTACTTTTTAAATAAAATTATGTTTAAGTGGGTTATGAAATGTAAAACCAAAGGAATGTTTCACCTCAAATTTCCTTAGTTGTGGGATTTTTAAATTCCTTAAAAGGTGGAGGAGTTTGAAATCCCACAACTAAGGGAATTTGAAATAAAACATGCAGGATCGTTGAAGGGTATGAGTTACAACACAACAACACAAAGAGGAGATAAACTAAACTTAGATCAAACAGTAAACTGGATTAACCAAGTGATGACACTAAGAACACAAGTAGTATATGAGACAGAACACAAGAGCACAAGTGTTTGGTTTACAAGAATGCATGCTTTCTTTATGTTCTATTACAAGTGTTACAAAGCATGAATAAAAGATACAAGAACATGAGATACTTATACAACATCCTACAGCCGGCTATATTTTGAAAGCCAGATACAATTGACTAGACACACATAAAATCAATTGGAGAGTCAAAAGGCAGATTGCCTTTTGACTAGTGACTATGACATGCCATAGCTCACATCTTTATCTATTACAAAAAGGATAAAGTACATAAAGTAGAAAGTTACAGACTCAAGGCCTCAATGTACAGTTACCAAAAGCATGGACCTTTTCACCAAACCATGTTAGTTGGTGACTTGCAGAGTTGCAGCGAAAAGGTGTCTAGCTTTATGAAACAGTACATCAGATAAAGCATTTTACTAAAAGTCTTCGGAAGAAATCTGTCTTCATGAACTTGAAGCTTCGGAAGACTTTGTCTTTAAGGCTTCGGAAGACTTCATCTTTGGCTTCGGAAGATGTTGGTCTTGGCTTCAGAAGATTTCACACTTAGAGTATTTATGTTGCACATGTGAAACTTCCGAAGCATTCCACTTCAATGCACTTGTGCAGCATGCAGGAAAGACTAAAGATGTTTAGGTTGCATCAGCCTCCTCATTAATCTCTACAAACTCCCCCTAGGCTGATACTACCAAAACACTTAGAAAACTTCAGATATTACAGTCCTCATTAGGATGATCACCATTCCTTTCTTCATAAGATGATCAGGATCCTTCAGGCTGTCAAAGTGTCTTCTCATGTCAAAGAGGTCATGTAGAGGCAACTGAAACATATCTTGCCATGTATAATGTCTTCAATGCTTTGCTCTCTAATAACATGCCACCTTTCTGGATTTATGGTGTATGTCCAAGACAAGATGGGTCTTCCTGATGCTAGAGGAGCTACTAAAGTTGGAGTTGATTGAGCATCCTCTGACTGCACATCCTCAGGTTGTTATGATTCATCCTGAGGTTCAGAAGGGGATTCAGGCTTCTTCTTCTTCTTAGACTTTGGTTTAGAAGCCATCCTTTTCCTTCTCTTTCCAAATTTTAATTAAGAAGACTAGCCTGCAGCACCAAATTGATCTTCACTGTCTTTCTCAGTTGGGACTTCCTCTCTCTCAGGTTCAGATGGAGAAGGAGGTTGACCCTGCTGTGGATCAGAAGATGAAGCTTGCTGAGCATTAGCAGGAGGTCCAGATTGTGTTGTGTTTGTTTGTTCAACCTTAACCTCCACTTCAAGTGGGGCCTGACTTGGAGTGGAGTGTAAGTCAGTGAGAACTCCACTCTTAATCTTCTGCTTGATTACCCTGATATGCTCATCCATAGTGGATAGAGACATGGGTCCAAGTCTCCTTCCGGAGAATCCATACAGCTTTAAGAAGCTCATCATCCTCTGCCTATCAGCAGACTTCTTCATGCTCTTTTGGATGATGGCTTTTGACTTTCCAGCTTCTTCCCTCATCTTCTTCTTTGTTGTCTTTCTTTCCTTGACTAACTCAAGCTCAAGTTGTTTTAAATACTCAAACTCAACATAGTCATAAGGTAAGGGAAGGAGTGCATCTGCCTGATAGAGACCTGTGGCACTCAGGTAGTTAATCATCTTGATTCTGTCTTCTTCCTTATCTACCTGAGGTTCTTGTTGAACCACATCCTCTTGTTCAGGGCTTTCATGAACTGGTGAGAGGATAGGCATACCTCTGTACATTCTTTTTCTTTTTCTCTCTTCTCTCTTCTTTGACCTGTACTGGGAGTTCTGCATCTTCTGCCTCCTTCTTCTCTCTTGACCTTTCCAGATCAACCAGCTCATTCAATTCATCCAAGGGGAGAGAAATGATATTATCTATGTCATAGTTCCTAGTCTGCAGATAGTTGATCCTGACTGCCCTTAACTCATCATTCTGAGTATCTGGTCTGGGGGCAGCACTGATTGCAGACTCCATAAGTCTTGGAGACTCAGTAGAGGAACCTTCTCCCCTTAGCCTCCTTTTCCTCTCTCTCTCTCTCTCTCCTCCTCATCAATCTCCTCAGATGTTATTTTCTTTTCCCTTTGTCACTCACAGACCTTTGTGACTCAGGGTGGAGAGAGCTTTGGCCTTTATTGCTCGTTGCAGCATCTGAGCTCAGGCCAGAGAGAGGTTGAGAAGCACCTTCACCAGCAGGTGTCTCAGAATGAATATGGATCTCTGCAGCAGTTAGAGATGATGAGACAGGGCTCTCAGGTTCTGTCACTAGGCCTGCAGTCAAGGTTTCCCCTATGAAGCTAATCTTAGGGTCTGCCTCAACATGCAGTTGATCGATGACATTACCTGATTGCCTTAGTCTCCTTCTTAGACTGAACTCTGCAATGATCCTGTCTTGGATTCTTCTAGCCAGTCTGTCAGCTTGTCTTGATTGGCTTGGGTTGACAAGTGGCATGTTGACTAGATCCAGACCTTCATAGTAGTCCAAGTTCTGAAAGTTAAAGACTTCTTGCTGTCCTTGAACTCTTATGATAATAGGGCTCTCCTGTTGTTGTCATACCTCCACCCAATAATGTGATTGAAGGATGATGAAGGTTACATAGCCCTTGGTATCCCATCCTCAAACAGACTCTGTATGAAGGAGTTTGTGTAGTCCACATCAATATGAACTAGAGGAGGTTGCTGAGAATGCATAGTGCAAGTGAGGATGGTGAGTCCTCAATGTCCATTCTCTCGGAGGAATTATCTTCGGAATTTTTAATTAAAAAGCTTCCGAAGCTAAAATGACTTCGGAAGAATTTCCTGTGAGATTTGAAAATTTTTGCTTCGGAAGAAAAATTAAAGCTTGAGTGCTTTGTGTGTAAACAGACAAAGCTTCCAGAGTTATTTTGCTTTGGAAGTAAATAGTCCTTAAAATTTAGTAAGTGTCTGAGACAAATATTTAAGCTTCGGAAGATAAATTTTGAACTCTTCCGAAGGTAAACTTCTTAGACAGTTATTTAATTTGAAGGCACGATTTACTTCCGAAGTTAAAAACAAAACTTCCGAAGTATCAAAATTTTAAAAAATCTAAGGAAAGTCTTCAAAATAAATTTTTCATCCAAAGAAAACATGAGCTTATAAAAGTGATGAACTAGACGACTTAGGACACACATATTTTAAGAAATAATAAGAATTAGTTTTAAGAAAAGCTTACTCAAGGTTTATCATCCCAATAGCTGATATAAGATATTTAAATCTCTGTTCATCAAAAGCCTTTGTAAACAGATCAGCATATTGTTCATCTGTGTGAACCTTGACTAGTTTAATTAATCCATTTTCATAGTTATCTCTTATTAAATGATACCTGATATTGATGTGCTTTGTCCTTGAGTTCTGCACAGGGTTCTCTGTGATTGAGATAGCACTGTTGTTGTCTATGTGAATGGAAGTCTCCTTGAAGTTTAACCTATAGTCCAGCATCTGATTTTGAATCCAATGTACTTGAGCACAGCAGCTTGCAGCAGCAATGTATTCAGCTTCAGCAGTTGATGTAGAGACACAGGATTGTTTCTTACATTGCCATGAGACAACCCTTCCACCAAGAAATTAACATCCCCCAGATGTAGACTTTGCAGTCATGTTTCAACCACCATAATCACTATCTGTATAGGCATACAGATTAAAGTCAGAATTCTTGGGATACCATAGGCCAAGTGATGATGCACCCTTGAGGTATCTTAGAATCCTCTTGATAGTGATAAAGTGAGACATCTTAGGGTTGGCTTGATATCTTACACGATACATGTAGCAAACATGATATCAGGCCTGCTAGCAGTAAGATACATAGAGACCCAATCATAGCCATGTATAATGCTCATCTACACACTCCCCCTCAAGATCAGGACCAAGAGAGTGGTTTCTGGCTATGAGTGTCTTAGCAATCTTACAGTCAGTCATATTAAACCTCTTGAGTATGTCCTTAACATACTTTGACTGACTTATGAAGATGCCATCTTCAACTTGCTTCACTTGAATTCCCAGAAAGAAATTGAGTTCCCCCATGGCACTCATTTCAAATCTGTCTTTCATCAGCTTCTCAAAGTCTTTGCAGAGCTTTGGATTAGTTGAACCAAAGATGATGTCATTCACATATACCTGAACTAGCAATATGTCTTTTCCTTGTCCTTTGATGAAGAGAGTTCCATCTATAGTACCCCTCCTGTATCCATGTTTACAGAGATACTCAGACAGTGTCTCATACCACTTCCTGGGTGCCTGTACACATAATCAGGATGATCAGGGTCTACAAAACCAGGTGGTCGTTTGACATAAACCTCTTCATCTATCACTCCATACAAAAAGGCACACTTCATATCAAGTTGAAAAACCTTGAAGTTCTTGGATGCAGCAATGCCAGGAATATCCTAACAGCTTCTAATCTTGCCACTGGAGCAAAGACATCAATGTAGTCAATCCCTTCTTCTTGTGTGTATCCTTGAACAACCAGTCTAGCTTTGTTCTTGATGATGATGCTCTATCATCTTTCTTGTTCCTAAACACCCATTTGGTTCCAATGGTAGTCTTCCCAGAAGAGAGGACAAAGGTTCCAAACTTTCTGCCTTTTGAATTAAAGCAGCTCTTGTTGCATAGCTTCAACCCAACTTCCATCCTTTAGAGCTTCATCAAATTTCTTTGGCTCTATCTGGGATAGAAAACAAGAGTGAAGACAAACATTTGCTTATGGGTTTGTCCTCTTGTTTTTACCCCTGAGACAACATCTCTAATGATGTTTGTGGTAGGATGAGACTTGTGGATCCTAAGCTAAGGGATCACAGCACGCTGTTGAGAAAGATCTAAATTTGAGAAATTTAGATCTGGCATAGATGTTTCTCCCACCACATCAGCACACTTTTCAAGTGAAACTTGATCCAAGCAATGTGTGACATCATTGATGTTCTCATCCATAGTGTGGTTAGTGGCATCAAGAAATTCTTGGTCACTATCACCAACACCATTGTTCTCTTCCACAGTTGAGGTGTTCTTATCTGGTTGTAGAGCCTCTGAGCTAGAATTTGAAGGCATACCAGATGTATCAGCTGAATTTGTCATTGTGGGGCTGATAGAAACCTCATTTACAGAAGTGGTTCCAACTGGAGCTGAAGATATGTGTCTTGAAGATCTTCCTAGCTCAAATCTTGGATCAGGATCATCTGTATTCAAATTTTCTGTATCCTGAAACATTCTCACAAGATTTTTAAAACAGTTGATAACTAAATCAAGATCAAACAGCCAATCCGGACCAGAACCAGTAACACAAGGTTGTGTTCATTGAAAGTCACATTGGCTGACTCCTCAACAATTCTAGTTCTAAGATTGTATACTCTATAAGCCTTAGCTTGGGAAGAGTATCCAATAAATGTCCATTATCTGATTTCTCACAAACTTGGCAATTTGATCTTTGGTATTCAAGATGGTGCAAGGACATCCAATGACCTGAGAAAACCAATGAAAGGTCTCCTCTTGTGCCAAAGTTCATAAGGAGTCTTGCCATGAGTCTTAACTACTAAAACTCTGTTCTGCATATAGCAGGCAGTGTTGACTTCCTCTGCCCAGAAGGTGATGGGCAGTTTAGAGTCAAACAACATGGTTCTTTCAGCTTCAATCATGTCATGTTTCTCCTCTCAGCAACACCATATTGCTGAGGAGTCCTGGGAGCACTAAATTGTCTTGTAATACCCTTTTCATCACAAAATGTGTCAAGGATATGGTTCTTAAATTCGGTTCCTTGATCACATCTTATGATCTTGACCTTGTGATCAGATTGATTCTCATTCTTTAAGATGAAATTCTTTAGAATCTCAGGAGTCTCATCCTTAGTTCTAAGGAAGAAAACCCAAGCGAATCTTGTAAAGTCATCTATGATCACTAGACAGTATGAGGTCCTTCCTAAACTCATTACGCTGGTGGGGCCAAAGAGATCCATATGTAACAAGTGTAAGGGAGTAGTGATTGAGTTCTTTTCCTTAGGCTTGTGAGATACCTTATGTTGCTTCCCTTTCAGGCATGCAACACAATGGTCATCACTTGTAAACTCTTTCTTTGGAATTGCAGTTACCAAGTCATGCTTAATTAATTTATTCATGTTCTTAAAGTTTACATGAACATTCTTTTATGCCATAGGAAAGACTCATCACTATTGGCTTTAGACAGAAAGCATGAAACTTCTCTAGAGGGAGAGGTTTCTTGCAAATCCATCTTGTACATGTTTCCTTTCCTGGGGTCTCTAAGCAGGATATGCTCATAAGGAATGACCACACCAGGCCTAAGAACAATGCACTCATGCTCAGTAAAGAGCATGTTATGACTCTGATCACAAAATTGAGATACACTCAAAAGATTGTATCCAAGCTCCTTTACAAAGTTTACATTTTCTATGCTGAGCTTACCATTTGTGACCTTGCCCCTACCAGAAATGTAACCACTTTCATCTCCTCCAAAAGCAACAGGTCCTCCATCAATCCTTTCAAAGTTCTGGAGTAGTGACCTATTACTAGTCATGTGCCTGGAGCAGCCACTGTCTATGATCCAGACATTTCTGTCTGTCTTTAGCTATCCCTGCACAAAAAGAATGATTAGTTACATCTGGAAACCCAAGCCTTGCTTGTCTTGGGCTCACTTGAAAAAGGTAAATTAATAGTAATAGATCCTATGGTTGTACAAAAAGGATCTTGAGCTGTTTTTGATGGAGAAATCTTAGTCACTTGGTCTTTCTTAGATGTCCACACCACCTTTGGAGTCTTGGACTTGACCTTCAAAACTTTAGAAACTTTTGGAGTTTCAGAAGTTTTGATGACTGAACCTTCGGAAGATTCTACAAACACTGCAGCAGACTTCAATGCTTCGAAATAACTCCTTTCTTCTGAGACCAAATGTTCTTCCGAAGAAAATTTTCCACTTCCCTTCTTGTTAGATTTGGAACTTCCGAAGGAAACTGGTTTTCCTTCCGAAGCCTGAATCTTCTTAGAACTCTTTGAAGCCTTTGTTTTGGCCATATGGACAGTACCTTTAGAATTGAAGGGACAATCCTTTGCAATGTGAGTGGTGCTGTCACACATAACACAATTCATCTTCTTCTTCACAAGAGCCTTGTCTTGAGAGTAAGACTGTCTTTGGTCACTTCCCTTCTCCACCTTCATCTTTGCAGATGCTGAGACAGTCCTCTTGGGTTGAGAACTGTGCTTGGAGTTTGATGGACCAGGTTGTGCAGCAGTGGTACACAGCAGATCAGTCTTCTTCTTGCTGCTAAGATGAGTTGAGCAAGAACCAGAACTCTTAGCAGAGTTTTGGTTGATGCCTTCAGTCCCTACCACTTTAAACCATACAGAAATAAAAACTTGTTTCTGCTTAGAGTCAAAAGTAGCCTTGATCTCTTAAGCATTCCTTGCCTTTCTTTTGCTCTTTCCGATCAAGTTCTTTCTCATAGACTTGGTCATCACAGTCTTCACTTTCTCCTCAGAAGGATAGTAGCCCTTCTTGGAATCCTCATCTCACTCTTTGTAGAGAGATTCTTCACTATTTCTTCTTCATCCACCTCACTCATAGGATCTATGAGAGGAAGCTCATTTCACAAGTTTCCACACCTAGGAGATCTTACTGACAAGATTGTGTGTGGATGAGCTATCTCATTGGATCCCAGTCCCTGTCTATTTTGATAGCACACTTTTTTGTGCAGGGATGAGGATATCATGTTCTTGAAGGTCTCTTCTTCAAGAACACTCTTTTCTGCCCTGGCTTTGCTGATCACAAGCTCAGCCTGGCACTCAGTTAACTTGGTTATGAGATCTTTATTTGAGTCCTAAAATCTGGTGTTCATGTTTTAGAAGAAATGGTTTTCTCTAAGTCCTCTATTTTCAGCTTATAATCATTTTCAGACTTTCTAAAATCTGATTTTAAAATATTTAAGGACTCAATATCAGATCTCAGTTCTAAATTATAGGACTGTACCTGTTAACTTTAGCAATACATTCAGGAGTACAGAGATGTTCCAATACCTTGGCTTATCATGATCTGCCATCAGTGCTTGGTTTGGAGAGGCATCTTCAACCTAAAAGCTCCAGTCAAAGCCTCCTTCCTCAACAGCAATAGCAACTTGCTTCTTTGACTTCTCATTATGGAGAGCTTTGTCAGTGTAGTTTGGTCTGGATTGTGTTGGCCACCATTTTTTCTAGGTGCCTTACACTCTCTAGCAAAATGGCCCATCAGTTACAGTTGTAACACTTGACTTGCCTTTGTCCAGTCCAAACTTCCACTGGTTGCATTGCTTGGAAACTTCCTTCCAGTCCTCTTGTAGAACTTCTTGGCTCTGTGAGTGAGAAGAGGCATCTGTTGGACTATTTCCATGTATTCCAGATCATCTGGATGGATACAGTCCGGGTATTCAAGAGTGAAAAGAGAGTTGCCACAGCTTTCATCAGAAAACACAAAAGCTTGAGAAGAGCTTGTCTCTTGGAATGGGCTTCCTTGAGTGTAGTTCTCATTTGGTGTCTCTGGGAAGGTGATGAAAGGACCCTTGGGTGAGTTGTCAGGGTAGCATAAGAGATGATGTTTGGGTTCTATGTTGTCCCTTTCAACCACATGTAGGGCCGAACCCATTTGATTGTTGGTGTTTTCCAGATGAACCTTGCATGTTCATCTCCATCTGGTAGCCACTGAGAATCCCATATAACTCAGTCAGAGTAAGAGTTTGAGATTTTCAGTTCTCTTGATCACCACACAGTAGTGTGTCCAGCCTAGGAAGTGAGGATATGAACTTCCTTACAATGTCTCTGTTTTCAAGAAAACTCCTCCATCCACTAGGGTATCCACTATCTCAACATACCTGAAGTACTGCTGAGTCATGGTTTCACCTGTTTTAAAGGTGAAGTTTTCAAACTGCTGCTTCAAGAGATCCTTCTTGTTCTCCTTGGCTTCAGAAGAACCCTCATACATCAGTTTCAGTGCATCCCACATCTGCTTGGCTGTTTTGCACTTCTTGAAACCTCTGTATACAGAGTTTGGAAGGGCAGTTTGAAGAGCTGTCATGGCTTTTCTGTCTATCTCTACTCTCTTCCTATCTTCATGAGAGTAGTTAGCCACATCTTTGGGGATCATACCAGCACCAGTAGCAGAAGGTGTGCTGGGTATGAAAGGTCCATTCTCAATAGACTCCCACATTCTTGAATCAAGAGACCTGATGAAACCTTCCATTCTTAAACACCAGGTGTCAAACTCATCAAGAGTGATCAGTGGGGACTTGTTCATGGTTCCAGTTTCCATATCAGTTTTGGAAATGGCTGCCATTGAAAAGCTTAGTATTTATGTGTGTGAGGGATCTAAGATGGTAAGATCTTATATCAAGAGCCTAGAATGCTCTAATACCAAATGCAGGATCATTGAAGGGTATGAGTTACAACACAACAACACAAAGAGGAGATAAACTAAACTTAGATCAAACAGTAAACTAGATTAACCAAGTGATGACACTAAGAACACAAGTAGTATATGAGACAGAACACAAAGAGCACAAGTGTTGGTTTTCAAGAATGCAGTATATTGCTTTCTCTATGTTCTATTACAAGTGTTACAAAGCATGAAAAAGATACAAGAACATGAGATACTTAACAACATCCTACAGCCGACTATACTTGAAAGTCAGCTGGATACAATTGACTAGACACACATAAAATCAATTGTAGAGTCAAAAGGCAGATGCCTTTTGACTGTGACTATGACATGCCATAGCTCACATCCTTATCTATTACAAAAAGGATAAAGTACATAAAGTAGAAAGTTACAGACTGAAGATTTCAATACAGTTACCAAAAGCATGGACCTTTTCACCAAACCATGTTAGTTAGTGACTTGCAGAGTTGCAGCGGAAAGGTGTCCAGCTTTATGGAACAGTACATCAGATAAAGCATGTTACTAAAAATCTTCGGAAGAAATCTGTCTTCATGAACTTGAAGCTTCGGAAGACTTTGTCTCTAAGGCTTCGGAAGACTTCATCTTTGGCTTCGGAGATGTTGGTCTTGGCTTCGGAAGATTTCACACTTAGAGTATTTCTGTTGCACATGTGAAACTTCCGAAATATTCCACTTCAATGCACTTGTGCAGCATGCAGGAAAAACTAAAGATGTTTGTTGCATCAGCCTCTTCATTAATCTCTACAAAACATTTTCTTAGGTTTTACATTTTATTATCCACTTTAACATAATTTTACTTGAAAATTATATTATTTTCTCAATTTTATTTCATTTCATTTCTTCCAACCAAACGCCCCCTAAAACTTACTTGGTTATTAAAAGTAGTTTCAAGCAACATTATAAGAGTAATCTATTTGCGACTTCATAATTAGTAAGGTAACAAGTGTTAGTTTTGTTTTACGTTTATTTAAAAACTTAAATATGATGATTGGTTGATTTTCAAATGTTAGCTAAAAAGAGAGTGGGTCAAAAAGTAAACATCAAGGTACACATAGAAACAAAAGAAAATTATACATTTTCAACGAACTTAAATAAAATAACAACCAACAAGCTATTTTTTTCTTTCTTTCTTTTAGAACGGCATTAATTCATTTACTTTCCGTATGAATACGAAGACAAGTACGAGTCACTATGATATTCTAACAGTATGACTTGGCTCAACTCCTCAAGTAAACAACACTTGTTAGGATCAGTGATCTATGTTTGATTGATTGAAGAGTATAGCAGCGGAATTCAAACAATGAATTAGTCGATCACAAGAACAAAACGATATCAATGAAGAACAAAGACGGTTATAGAGAGAGAGAATATCTACAATAATATTTCATTCAATATTCGCTTTCGTGGTAACAGAATGTCACAATTATGATTAGGTCGACACCTCTTATATAAGAGATGTGACGTCTGCTGATGTCACTTGATAGTGACCTCTAACAGATTTATTACAACTGAAACACAACTACTGAAGATGTCAAAACAACTGACATTCTTACAAAAAGTTCTAAGTGTTATCGTTTTTATAACTACTGAAAAATAAAACTACTGAAACTACAACGACCGAAGAACAAGCTCTTCAGTCGTTTTACAAAATACTGAAACTAGAAATATAAAACTACTGATATCACAACTATGAAGAACTCTCAGCAGTTGTGACAAACTATTGACGCTTCAATACTTGATCTTCAGACTTTGACCTTCAGATGTTTCATCAGCTGATGACTTCAGTAGATATCATCAGCTGATGTCTTCAGTCTTTGTCTTCAGACTTTGTACATCAGTTGTTGATCTTCAGCACTTGTAACTCTTCAGCTGTTGTACTTCAGTACTTTGGTCTTTCAGCTTCAGCACTTGTGTTCTTCAGCTGTTCAGCTTCAGTACTTGTGTTCTTCAGCTGTTCAGCTTTAGTACTTGTTCTTCAGCTGTTCAGCTTCAGTACTTGTGTTCTTCAGCTGTTGTACTTCAGCACTTTAGTTCTTCAGCTGTTGAAGTCTTCAGCACTTGATCTTAAGCTGTTGAAGTCTTCAGCACTTGTCAAACTGCTGATGAAGCTTTCAGCAGTGTTGTGATACCATGTGGGACTTAGAGGTTTTCTGATCTTGGCTCATTGGTTCTTTTGGTCCAACAAATTCCCCCTGAACCAATGCAGCCAAAACTCTAAATTATTTATTATCCCACTTATTGTTGGCAAAAGATTGGTCTTTTTCCTTCTGATCAGTAGAGAATATGACCCATGTAGCTCCAGCCTGGGAAGAAATCTCAGATATTTGTTTGGCAGGGTATGAATGGGAACTCTGTTTTGGGGAACTGGACACAGAGTGTTATCCCATTCATGAGATTTACTTCCCCATAATGAGTCTGTAGGACTCTCGAACATAGGCCTCAAGGAGAACAACTTGTTCCTCCTTGGAGAGTTCTTCTACTCCTCCTTCGAAGAAGAACTCTGGACCATAGTACTCAGATAAGTACTTCATGGTCCTGCCATTGTTTCAGCTCCACTGTAGTTACCTCCCTATAAAAAAATTCATCAGGATGGGTGCCTTCAAGGAGTAAATGGAGCTCATTCTTCTGATGTCTTCAAGCTTTTTATATAATAACCCTTTTTGATCATCTTGTTTTCAGTAAAGCTTGAGGGGTCATCTTTGCTTGATGAGCTTTCTTGAATTCATCAATTATTTCCCAAGGTGAGACTACAATGGCCAACATGATGGTAGAATCTATTTTTTTCTAACCTGGCCATTGTATCTGTGTGGAATAGTTCTTTTATGGATTCTAAAACTCACCTTGGGGTCTGGCCATACTCTCACTCTCTCCTTCTGATACTGAAATGTGTGCCTGAGAGTGTACAACCTCTGAGCATGCCCTTTCATGGCTTGTATAGATGATGACTGAGGAAATTCCTTGTCAACCATCTTCAGTAGTTGCTCATCGTGCTGTTTCTGCTGTTCTTCATCTTCTATCTTGACTCTGACCATTCCCTTTGAGAGTCAGGTGTGATCATGGGTTGACTTCTGGGTTTTGGTAGCTTTAGAACAGCAGAGAGTGGCAGACTATCATCTTCATCCTCTTCTTCTTCTTCTTCTTCCATCCTCAGCACCATTCTCCTCCTTCTAGGTGCATCACTGGATGATGGTTGGTTGGTAAAGGAATTGGTTTTGAAGAATGAGGATGTTTGGATTTTGGCTTAGAGATTGGTTTGGAGATTTGAGGGGTAGGCTGTGTTTGAGAGGGTGGAAGGGAAGGTTGATCCAACATCTTTGTAGTAAGTTTCGCCTTTGTAAGTTTTGCCATTTCTAACCTTTTACCAGCCCCAGCCTCATCAAGGGCTTCAACAATAATCCCCTTGTGGAATTGCTCAGACAGACAGATTCTGGTGGCTATAGCCAGAATACTGTCTCTGGTCCACGCGCGAATCTCCATTAAAGATCTTCCTAAGTATTTTGCAATGAAGCGGATCATGATCTCCAATCTCTCTTTTTCAAGAGCATCATACCCAGCCCATCGGGTTTGAATCTCTTGCACTTCCAACCTTCTGATCTCACTATCCAATGTGGCTGTATCAAACCCTTTCCTGAAGAGTTGTTCAATTATTTTATCCATGGATCGGCTGTGTGTAGTATCAGCATCTTTTACCAGCTCTTCCAAGGATTTGTCTTCAGCAGTAGGTTGATCATCAGCACTTTTCTTTCGTTTGTAAGTGAGCAGTGGTTGCTTTTCTTTCTCTTCCTCTTGGGCTTGCTTCTCTTCCTTCTCTCCTCTGTTCTTTTCCTCTTCTTTTCTTTCACTGCAGTACTCTCCCCCTTTTTGGATGCATTGGTGGAAGGGGTTTGTACCGCAGAAAGTGTCTTTTGCACAGCAGCATCAATCAAGGGTTGTAAAGTTGAGGAAGCCTCTCATCAATGACTTTAGTCACATGTCAGTGATTATGGGTGTGATGAGAGGGAGGAATTTTGAAGTACAGCAACTATTTGCTCAGGAGGGTTCTGTTCCTAAGAAATAGTGCCTGAAGCAGAGGCAGGTGGCTGAGTTTGGAGTGGCTCAGTGTGTGGGAACCTTCAACTGAAGGTGCCATCTGTGGGTTGGTGGAGGCAGATGGTCTTTCTCCTTGTGAGTTGGTCAAGTAGGTTTTGCAGCCTACTGACTTTCTCCTCAAGGATTGTGTTCTGGGCAAGAACATCGTAGAAAAAGCCTAGGTCATCATCAGCCGAAGCTGAATCACCTGACCTCCTGCTTAGAGCAGGATTTACATGCACTGGGTGTAGACCAGTTGTTGCATGTGCCCCTTTTCTTGGTACTGGGGACTTCCAGCCTCAGGACAATGTCCATCATCAGCTGTTGCCTCTAGTGAGGTCTTAGCAATGTTACCAGCCTCATTCTGATCATGTGCTGATTCAGAAGAGGTGGCAGCCTCACTAGATATTCTAAGCTCCTTATCTACACCAGGAGATAGAAGTGGTAAACCCCTGTGCTGTGGGTTCTCAATTGCACTGTGTTCCTCCCCCTCATTGGTAGAGGTGTTCCCAGTAGTAAGTGGTTTCTGGGGAGGGGGTGAGGAGTGCAGTGAGTCAGCACTTGTGCAACTATTAAAGTTGGGCTGTGAGGGGCGGTTGTATGGGGTGAAGGGATAGAAGCAGTGTGCACCTGGGGAGGTTGGAGCTCTTCAATGGCAATCCCCTCAAGTGAGGAAGATCCCAGATGTGTAGGTACCCCTTGTGTGGTTGCTGCAGGCTCCTGTTGAGAGGAATCCTACGGCTATGGCTGGAAGAGTCCTTATATCCACTAGGGGTTTGGACCAGTGGATATCTCCTGCGTTTGTGTTGCAGGGGCATCCTCAGGGGACTCAATTCCCTGAGTAGCCGTTTTGGGTTTCTTTTTGGTGGGTTTGGTGGGGACTTTTGATTTGGAGGTGGTGGCTGTGGGTTCCAGCTGCGTGGGTTTGCGCAGCTTGGCAGCCAATTTGAGTGTCTGGTCAGAGTTGTGCCGGGAGTATACTCCGGCAGAACAGCCGTAGCAGGGACTCCCAAGCCAACAAGTCCCTCAGCATGAAGCTGGTTTGTAATGATGGCCATTATGAACCGTGGATATAGTATCCAACGTTAACAGTTAGTTTTTGAGCCATATCCTTGAGCTCCGAAAATATTAATTCTGAAAAATTTAACGGCTGTTGCTCAAGAATAGAATACATTACCTGCCCACTTTGTCGACATTTGATCCCAAGACGAAGTCTTAGGAGCCAAACATACATTCACCATGTGAAAAATTAGGCGTTCGGCGTCATGGAAGTGTTTCTTCATGATAGTGGAGGCACTTAGATTGCCTTGATATCCATGTTGGGCAAAGGATAGATCTGTAGTGCCCTTGGGATATCCAGCAGGAGAAATAGCATCATCCAGATGAAGATTTGGCGGATTATTGCAGGAGTGATGACCACTTCTTTGTTGTTGACGACCGACTGGAGAGATGGTGTGTTGTTCTCCCCAGTGGTAATGGTGACGTTCATCCAAAACTGTTGGAGGGATTCGGCATGTAGAATGGGATTCAGAAGAAATTCCGTTTTGTATTGGGACTGAACCATAAGATCGATAGCAGTATCGAACTTAGCCCAGACAGGCGATTTAGTAAGGTAGGCAACACAGTTGTGTCGCGGTTTAATTTGCATGGACGCCATTGAGAAGAGAGAAGTTTTGGAGAGGAACGTTAGGTTTGAAGAAGATGAAGCTTTGAAGGATTAGGTCAGGGATATTTATAGGGTACGGGTAAGAAAACGACTGAAGGATGTGGTGTTTTATCATCAGTAGTTTTAAACGACTGTTGACATGGTATTATCCTTTCAGACGTTGAAACAGCTGAAGTCGTGGTGTTAGGCATCAGAAGTTAGAAAACTACCGAAGACCGTGGTTTTAACTTCAGATGATTGAAACAACTGAGGACTTGGTGTTTGTCATCAGTAGTTGTGAAACTACTGAAGACAGTGGTTTTGGCATCAGTTGTTGTAAACAACTGAAGACTTGGTATTAGTCATCAGTAGTTATAAAACTACTGAAGACATGGTTTTGCTTCAGTTGTTTAGAATGAAACAGCAGTTGTTGAAACAACTGAAGAGAAAGTTCTCTTCAGTAGTTGTCGTCAATTCATTGCCTTTCAGTTGTTTCATGCTGTCCTCAACACTTACTCATCAGACTTTGCATCTGATTTTCAGGTGTTTCATAGGACATCAGTACTTATCTGTTTATACTGATTTTAGTAGTTGTAACTACATCAGTAGTTTGGAACAGATAAAGTACTTCAGTACTTGTGAGGCATTTAGCCATCAGTAGTTATAAAAACTACTAAAGGGAAAAGGACTCATCAGTACTTATATGTGACATGGGTACCAATGATCACCAGTAATTACTACTGAAATCATTAGTAGTTGTCACTTATTCTAGCTGCAGCATACCAAGCCTTAACACAAGGTTTTGGAAAGTAGAACTATCCAAAGGCTTAGTAAAAATATCTGCAAGCTCATCAGCACTAGGCACAAACTTAGGATCAATCAGACCTTTTTCAAAACAATCCCGAATAAAATGATGTCTGATCTATATGTTTGGTCCTAGAGTGCTGGACTGGATTTTTGACAATACACAGAGCTGAAGCACTATCCATTAACAATGGAGTCTTAGTCTCTGTAATGCCATAATCCAAAAGTTGGTTCTGAAGCCAGAGTACCTGAGAGGTGCAACTTGCAGCAGCAATGTACTCGGCCTCAGCAGTTGATGTAGCAACAGATGTTGTTTCTTACTCTGCCAAGAAATCAAACAATTGCCTAGGAATTGACAACCACCAGAAGTTGACTTTCTAGTTAACTTGCACCCTGCATAGTCACTATCTGAAAAAGCAACTAATTTGCAAGAGTGTCCAGTGGAATACCATAAACCCTGAGATTGTGTACCTTGCAAATATCTAAAGATTCTCTTGACTGCAATCAAATGAGACTCTTTAGGAGCAGCCTGAAATCTAGCACAAACACATGTAGCAAACATAATATCTGGTCTAGAAGCTGTTAGATACATCAAGGACCCAATCATACATCTGTAAAGCGTTTCATCAACAGCTTTACCTTTCTGATCAGCATCCAGTTGTGTGGTGTTGCACATGGGAGTAGAACAGGGCTTACAGTTTTCTAAATCAAACTTATTCAAAAGATCTTTTGTATATTTGGACTGATGAATAAAGGTTCCATCAGCCTTTTATTTGATTTGCAAGCTAGAAAGAACTGTAATTCTCCCATTGCACTCATTTCAAATCTCTTTTTCATCAATGTTGTAAAATCATCACACAACTGGGGATCAGAGGATGCAAAAATAATATCATCAACATAAATCTGAACAAGTAGCTTATGCTGATCCACCTTCTTAATAAACAAAGTTTTATCAATGGAGCCTCTAGTGAAATTATTCTTAAGAAGAAAAATAGAGAGTGTCTCATACCAGGCTCTAGGAGCTTGTTTCAACCCATAAAGAGCCTTATCAAGTTTGTACACCCATTCAGGATGTTTATTATCCTCAAAGCCTGGTGGTTGACACACATAAACTTCTTCCTTTATTTTACCATATAAAAATGCACTTTTAACATCCATTTGAAAAACTTTAAGATTGTGGAATGCAGCATAGGCTAAGAACAATCTGATTGCCTCTAGTCTGGCTACAGGGGCAAAGGTTTCATCATAATCAATACCTTCTTCTTGTGAAAACCCCTGTACAACCAGTCTAGCCTTGTTCTTAACAATAAGCCCATTTTCATCGGTTTTATTCCTAAACACCCATTTAGTGCCTATTGCACACTTACCTGGGGGAAGAGGAACAAGTTCCCACACTTGCTGTTTCTTGAACTGAAGTAGCTCAAGCTGCATAGCTTCAACCCATCCATTGTCTCTCAAAGCAACATGGTAGTTCTCTGGCTCTAGCTGACTGATGAAGAGAGCATAGAAGCAGAAGTTAGACAATTGACTTCTGGTTGAAACACAGCATTGATATCACCAATAATCTGAGTCATAGGGTGATTCTTCAGTTCTTGATAAACAATGAGATCTGTGCAAGTGTTTGTAGAACCTTCAGCAGCAGCAGATGTTGATGTAGACTCCTGAAACCAAGAATTTGATGGTAACTCAAAAGATGTAGAGGAAACAGAGATCTCATCAGCATTTGTTGTGGATGGAACTGCTGAAGCTACAGGAACATCAAGTTTAGTAGACACAGGCAGTTGGTCACTAAACTTGAATAGGTGAGCATTGATATTATCATCATCATCATCAATACCACCAGGTGGAAGACATGCTGCAGAAGATGATTGAGCCACAAGATCTGCAACAGCTGGAGGTTGATAAGGAACATATTGCAGTATGTCCAAATCAACAACTCCACAGGGTTTTGTGGAATCTTGTCCAAAGGAAATTCATTAAACTTCACATGCAGAGTCTCTTCAACTATCTTTGTTCTGCAGTTGAAGACTATGTATGCCTTGCAAGTAGATGAATAACCAACAAAATACCCAGCATCCACCTTAGGATCAAATTTATGGAGTTGATCCTTTGTGTTGAGAATAAAACAGGGACACCCAAATGCTTTGAAAAATGAAATTAGAGGAGCCAAATGATGGAGAACTTCATATGGAGTCTTCATCAACCTCTGATTTACTAAAACTCTATTCTGCACATAGCAAGCTATGTTAACAGCTTCAGCCCAAAAGGTCAGTGGCAAACCAGAGTCAGCCAGCATGGACCTTGCAGCTTCAATGAGGGTCCTGTTCTTTCTCTCCACTACTCCATTTTGTTCTGGAGTCCTTGGGATGCTAAACTGCCTTTTGATTCCCTTTGAGAGATAGAAGTCATCAAGTGTATGATTCCTGAATTCAGTTTCATTATCACTCCTGATACACTTGACTGGAAGGGAATACTGCTTCTCAATATACAACACAAAGTTAATAACCTTCTGAGCAACCTCATCCTTTGAATGTAGAAAGAAAGTCCATACAAATCTGGAGTAATCATCCACAATTACCAGACAGTATTTCTTCTTGGCCATGCTCATCACTCTCACAGGACCAAATAGATCCATATGCAGTAATTGCAAGCAGGCAGTGGACTTAGGCTCTTCAATAGGAGGGAATGAGACTTTGTGATGTTTTCCTTTTAAACAAGCAGTGCAGGTTTCATCACAGTGGAACTCCTTTATTGGTAAGCCTCTGAGTAAACTATTGTGGATAAGCTGATTCATGTTTTTGAAATTAACATGACCTAGCCTTCTGTGCCACATTTTAGATTCTTGAGAAGAGGCTTTGGAAAATAGGCAAGGATTGCCTTTGAGATCTATTTTCTTGGAAAGATCTAAGGCATACACTCTTCCTGTCCTGTTGGCTCTCAGGAGAGTGTGTTCATCCAACACCTTGTCAATCAAATGCAAACTTTGGATGACAGAATCCTATAGTTCTGACTGGTGAAAAGAGCAACATGGCCTTTATCACACATTTGACTGACACTCAAGAGATTGTACTTGAGATTTTCCACATGATTAACATCATCAATTTGATTTCTCCATTGGAGACAAAACCATTACCAATGATGTAACCCCTAGCATCATTGCCAAAAGAAACAAATCCCTTCTTTCCTTGAGAGTAGTCATGAAGAAGAGAACTGTTCCCAGTCATGTGCATAGATCCCCCACTGTCTACATACCAGATGCTACTTTGGCATGTTGGAGAACCCTGCAATAATAAACAATCAGTTAGTTTTAGAGACCCAAACCTTTTTTGGGGGCCTGGTCTCATCAATAGATGGTAAACTAACAGGTTTATTTGAAACAACAGCCTGAGAGGAAGAAGATGGTGAAGAAGAGGAATCCTTTGGCTTGGATCTCCTTTTCTGTGGTTTCAACATAGGAGCATCTAGTTGGTTAACTCTACCCAACAGATGTGGAACCATCATAACCAGCTGTGTCTGATTTTGTGATAAAGCTTTCAGCTCATCAAACACATTGCCAGTGGAGTTTGATAAGTTCCTATGTTGCACCTTCTTCTTCTGAGCACTCTCAGCTGTCACCTGTTTAACCCCTTCCTTTTTGATTTCTTTGAGGACTTAAGGGTTACAGGATTTGATGTGCTGATACAAATGTGGTCTCAAACTCAGTTTTCATTTTTACCATTTTCTCTTTAATTTCTTCTTTTTGTTTGAGTTTGGAACCTCTTTTGTACCAGCAATCATCTGTAAGATGATTGAACAAACCACATACTTCACATGGTTTCTTCTTCATCTTAGGTTGATCATCAACTAAAGAGGGTGAAGCAACTGGAGACTTGCTCTTCAATGCTTTGGAAGCATTGTTTGCTTTCTTGACTGCCTCTTTAGTAGTCTTCAAACTCTTTCTACTGACAGTTTTCTTCTCTTCAGTACTGACAGCAGTTGGAGTTTGAACTTCAGGTGTTAAATCCTGCTCTCTAGTCCTTTCAGGACTTTCAGAATTAACTCCTGAGTTGATCAACTCATTGATCATGTGAGTGTCAGCATTTGAACCATCAACAGCAGCTGATAGGTTCAGAGAGGGCTTGATGCTAACTTCTACTTCTGATTGTGCTGTATCAGAAAGTAGATCACATGATGAGATGGATTGGTTATCACTCTCACCATCAGATTCTATCTCTGCTCTTGGAGTAAAATCTGTAGGTGGAGCAGTGTGATTGTAACCAATGCCAAACTTCACATTGGAAGCAGATTGCTTACTAAGAAGCATTTCAAAACTTTGCATGATTGTACCCATCTATCACACTCTACCTGGGTAACTGCAAGGGTTTCTTTGAGATCTTTATACTTCTCTAGAAGTATCTCTTCCCTAGCCTTATCATCAGTTATTTGGCATTTCAGTTTGTAAATCTCATCATTTTTATCATTAAGCACAGACTCAAATTCAGCTTTTTTTTGGAAATAATTTGTTCTAGCTCAATGTTCTTGTTGATTAAAGCTACATTTGCTTCTCTAATAGATGCAAATGCTGCTATGCATGTCAGAACATAATTTGGCTTTTGCCTCAGAGGATACCTGTGATACCTTTGGTGTAGAGGCATTAGAGGATGAAGTATCAGCAGAATCCAAAGCCATAAGAGCTAGATTTCCAAATGGACTGTCACCACCATGTTGACCAGCACCTGAGAACAGTTGTTCATGACCAGACATGTCATCTGGTAAACTGCTCCAGTCAACAACTCCTGGGGTGAAGAAGCTGTGTTGTTGAGGTTGAGTTTGTTGATGAGATTGGGAAGGCTGTGGTTCAGGCAATGCTTGTGGTTGTTGTGCAATTAGAGCTTGAACAGAATTTGGTTGAGGCACATAATAGCAGGGATAAGGATATGACATTTGACCCTGGGGAACAAAGTATGCAGGAGATCTAGGATGTGAATAATGACCAGAACCAGCAGGATGTTGCCCTCTGTTTTGTGGACTAGTACTAGGAAAAGTCACAAAGGGTGCAGAAGAGTTAGATCCAGTTGATCTACACTCTCTTGCAAAGTGTCCTAGCCTTTGGCATTTGTGACACCTCAACTTACTCTTGTCAAAACCAACTTTGGTTTTGCCAGAGAGTCCAAGAAATTTCCTGCCAGTTCTCTTGTAGAACTTCTGAGATCTGATATTAATCAGTGCCATCTGGCTCAGAATATCCATCTCTTCTAGATCATCATCAGCTATTCCTTTCAGATCATCCATGATGAAGCATAAATTGTCACTATTACTGCCAGAGTGACTCTCAATACCACAAATGCATGATCAGAACTATTTGAAGAGAAATCTATATGCTCATCAAAATTGCTTTCAGATGCAGCATATTCTGACTCATGACCAACCAAGGCAGTATTGCCTGGTACAAAGTCATCAGTGAGCTTTCCTGATGAGGACAGTTTCCTCTTCTGCTCTATCTCTCTTTCAAATGTAAGCAGTTTCCCATGAAGTTGGGTGAGAGATAGGCCTTCTAGATTTGCACTGGAGCGTAGGACAATAGTGTATGTGTCCCATCTCTCAGGCAGTGATCTGAGGAATCTGTTGTTCATCTGGCTATGGTGTATTCCTGTTTCACCATTTTCAGCTCAGATATCAAGCAGGAAAAGCGCTCAAACTGTTGAGTCAGTGTCTCACCCTTTCTATGAGAGAATGTCTCATATTGTTGGGCAAGGATCTCTCTATTGTTTGCTAAGACCTCATCAGTGCCACCGAATTGTTCCTTCAGGGCATTCCAGAGATCATGAGCAGTTTCATGATGCATAAGCCCTGAATAGATTTCATTAGGCAGTGCCATGGCCAGAATTCCATGGGCTTTAGCATCAATCTCAAATAGTTTCCGATCTTCATCAGAGTATTGTTCCTTCTTCTTCGGAACCATTTGATTGGTTTCCGGATTGTTCACCATAGGCTTATGTGGTCCATGTACCACAGATGTCCAACAACCTGAACTGTTAACAGACAGGTGATGAAGCATTCTTCGTTGCCATATGTTATACTCGGTCCTAACCAGCATCGGAGGCTTGGTTGAGGAACCGTATTGTGAGGATCATTAGAAGGAGTCGTCATCTCGGATTCAATCAAATTCGATTAAACTAAAACAGATTTAGAACAAAAACGCAACAACACATTTGAACCAGAAGATCTCAAAATAAATGAACGAAAGTGGCAGAAATTCAATAATCTATAACCAGTTCTTGCAAATGCGCTAATTCAATCAAACACAGAAATCAATTAGCAGTTTCAATGATCAATTGTTAGATCGATCAATGATTAACCATGCTCTGATACCACTTGTTAGGATCAATGATCTATGTTTGATTGATTGAAGAGTATTGCAGCGGAATTCAAACAATGAATTAGTAGATTCACAAGAACAAAACGATATTCAATGAAGAACAAAGACGGTTATAGAGAGAGAGAATATCTGCAAATATATTTCATTCAATATCGCTTTCGTGGTAACAGAATGTCACAATTATGATTAGGTCGACACCTCTTATATAAGAGATGTGACGTCTGCTAATGTCACTTGATAGTGACATCTAACAGATTTATTACAACTGAAACACAACTACTGAAGATGTCAAAACAACTGACATCTTCTTACAAAAAGTTCTAAGTGTTATCAGTTGTTATAACTACTGAAAAATATAAAACTACTGAAACTACAACGACTGAAGAACAAGCTCTTCAGTCGTTTTACAAAACTACTGAAACTAGAATATAAAACTACTGATATCACAACTACTGAAGAAGTACTCTTCAGCAGTTGTGACAAACTACTGACGCTTCAGTACTTGATCTTCAGACTTTGACCTTCAGATGTTTCATCAGCTGATGACTTCAGTAGATATCATCAGCTGATGTCTTCAGTCTTTGTCTTCAGACTTTGTACATCAGTTGTTGATCTTCAGCACTTGTAAACTCTTCAGCTGTTGTACTTCAGTACTTTGGTCTTTCAGCTTCAGCACTTGTGTTCTTCAGCTGTTCAGCTTCAGTACTTGTGTTCTTCAGCTGTTCAGCTTCAGTACTTGTGTTCTTCAGCTGTTCAGCTTCAGTACTTGTGTTCTTCAGCTGTTGTACTTCAGCACTTTAGTTCTTCAGCTGTTGAAGTCTTCAGCACTTGATCTTCAGCTGTTGAAGTCTTCAGCACTTGTCAAACTGCTGATGAAACTTTCAGCAGTTGTTGTGATACCATGTGGGACTGAGGTTTTCTGATCTTGGCTCATTGGTTATTTTGGTCCAACAACACTCATTTTTTTCAATTCTATCGCATTTTATTATTGTATTTTTTTACTTTCTCTTCAAGTCATTTGTAAGTTGTCAACAAAACTTATCTATGACACTCTATTAATCTCACAGATTTCTTTAGTTATTTTGGAAAGATCAAAACCATCAATGATCCATCGATAAAGGTCAAAACCATCAATAAATATTTAATGAGATTGGAATTGTCAACATAGTTTTATTGGAAACCTGAACTAGAGTAAGACATCACACAAAGTCAACAACCCATATGCAAACATGTTATCAGTCACAAACATATATTTTATGCTAAGCACCAACAAATCAATTACCAATAGTTACAGGTGAATATACTAGCGACATAATAATATCATTGAGAGATTGCCGACAGTTTTCTTCGCCGTGAAACCATTCTTGTAAAAGACTGATGATTCTTATAAATGGAAATAAACATTTCAAAACCAAACAAATTTTGTAAATGAAATCATTTAATATCTTATGATATATTACAAAATATTTTCATGTAAGATACAAAAGTTATCAAGTTAAGTAGGACTATTATAAAATCTACCTATAGAGGAGGGGATCCTAATGTGATGACATTCTCTATGAATGTTAACACGTAAATTATCACAGAACTGCTCATTCATTGCTTTATGGTATGTTTTGTTAGCCCCGAGCTTCAGATGAAGTATGTCTTTAGAATTTTGTTTAACCTTTAGCTTTGCATCCTTCTATTTCTATTAATTTTATTATGCCGCCTCATCAAGTGTCTCTCTGGATCCCTCTGTATTGTTGCTAGTTTTTCTTCTAAGGCATTAAGCTACTAACTTTTTTTCTAAATGACTAGTACTTTGCTAACGATTAAAAAATAAATACATAATAAAACTATAAATCCACATAAGGACAGTGAACATAGGATCATAAGATCTCAATGTTGTAAGTGTAAGGTTCAAAAGAACACCATATTCAAATTACATCTTTCACATACATACACATACATGAATCCGTACATATCAACATGAATCGGTTGGGTGTGACAAAAGATGGAATGATGTAGTGATGAGGGTGTTGCAACAGTGTTGAAAAGGAACATAAGTTGTAGTGGTTGCGTTGTGGTTGGTGGTACCAAGTGAAGACTATAATGGGGGTAGCGAGCAACAAAATGCGGACGACAAAGATCAATTGACAACAATGATGTGTATAACTGATGGATCGATAATATGTGATGATGTTAAGGAGAGTATAAGAGCATTCATAGTAGGTTCTTTATTTTTATATAAGTGTATGCCCTATATTTTGGGTAATGCTTGTTAGTCGTTGTAAGTGAATGAAGGAAAGTATTTATAGGGTTGTACTATGATTACTCATGTTTGGAGAATATGAGGAATCACGATACAACCCCCATAAATTTTTTATTATTTTTAAAAGTACTTGTGAGTGGAGAGAGAAAAAGGTAATGATAAAATATTATTTAATTCATATATAAATAAAAAATATAGTGTTTTTAGTGTAAATATAAGGATGGGGTTGGGGAAAATAGTGTGAATGCTCTAAGGTAAAGAAAGGAAGAAGGGAAAAAATTGTTGGTGTTGTTGCCCTTAACTTTAGTTTGGTGAAATTTAAACATTAACAAATTATGAATCTACAACTAAAATGATAGATAATTAAAATATATATGAAGGTGATTTTGATTATGTTACATTCATAGAATATTATACATAATGAGCCATATCATATGTTAGTGATTTGTATTACCTTATGGACCTTAATATGTTATATCATGTGTTTTTTTAAGCTGGAAATGTGTGATTCTGTTTTATAAGATATGTGTTATTTTAATCAGGCATACCTATCTGTTTTCTAGTTGGGATCACACCCCCAACACCCTTAGGAAGAAACCTATTGCTAGAAAAACTTATTGGCTCAACTTTGAGAATTTTACTCAGAGTAAGACTTGAACCCATGGTCTTATCATATTTAAATGTTATAGATACCTCACATTAACCAGTTGGGCTAAGGATCATTGGTATATCATGTGTTAAATTATATGTTTTATGTTGTAATAAGGGGTTGTTGTTTGGGTCTGACCCGGCTGATCGGCCCGTTTGATATGCTTGAAATCATATTTGACCAGGTTCTTTTGGTCTGACCTGGACCAGGACTTGAAACATGTTGACCAAGACCAAGGAAAGGGGCGACCCAGCTACACCCACCTTCACCCCTGCCATCCGCCACCACGCGACCCGGCTACACCGCCTTCACCATCCGCCACCGCGCGACCCCTTTACGAACGCCCATCCCCACCGTGCGACCCCTTTTGTTCGTTGTGGTGGTGGAGGTCTGTCACACCCCGACCAACGGTGGAATCATCGGAGCGGACGAATGTGAAACGATTGTTCATAGCACATGGAACTAAATAAGTTGTAATAATATAAAATATTATTTTTATTGATCATTACAAGACAATAAAGTAAATACAACACAAATATGATATACACAACAACATATAACTTTCAATTAACTAAGTCCAAATCCTATATGAGCACGAAGAGATCTTCAAGTATCAATCCTGAAACATGTTAAAAATAAGGGGTCAACAATAATGTTGGTGAGATTTCCATAATTTTCAATACGTAAATATATAAAAGATGGCAATTCATGTCATAGATTAGTGAACAAAGTAACTAGGGATGTAAGACAGAATGCACAATCAAACCTTGACAGTTTTATAAGTCTCAAACATTTACAAGTATATACGATTAGCTAAGTGTACTTGGATCAACCAAACAGGCTTGTCAGACCCATAGATCTATGACGTCGCCAGGCTAGTAATAGTTAATGATGTACATATAATCGACATTACATGGGAGCTACAAAGATCAACTAACCACAACATACAAGTGAATTGCCGTAAGTTTACAAGAATCAAACGTTTTACAAGTGCAACTATTATAAGGTAACATGTTTCACCCCAATGTGTGAAAATATGAAAAAAGGGTATAGAAATACTCACATGGAAAACTCACAAGTATAGTGATGGTTGTAGAGTACATAAGAAAACTTGAATGTCAAGAGTCAAAGGTGATGTCCTAAATGATAAAAAGAATAATAACTTGAGGTTGGAATTCATTACAAGAAATTAGGACGTTTAAAGAATACTAAAAACAAAAGGTAGATTGAAAAATGATTATTGCATCAATTTTAGATTTTGGACCGAATGCTTAGTATGTGTTTGAACAGGTTTTAAAAATAGAAAACGGTTTCATTAAATTATAAAAATTTATACTTGATTAGTTCAAAGTCTACTGGAAAACTTTCATTCAGAAGCAATTTTATGAAAAGATCTTTAAATAGGTCAAACAAGCAGCACAAAACAGAAGGTGCTGAAATACGCACTTATCTTGTGAAGGCTATTTTTGAGTCGTCCAATTGAGTTTGAAGACTTATAAACTGTCGTTGAAAAGGTAATTAAAAGAACTTAACATTGGAGTCTGATTTTACTCAAATTTATTTTTTTATGATCAAGTTATGGTCAGTTAAAGTAAGATTATATTCTGCCAGAATTGTAATAAGGCACTTATGTGCACTTTTAAAATCATTAAAGCATGAAAACGGGTTAGAACATTTTATTATATCAATATATGGTATATTAGTCTTCATTTGAGTTATAAAAATATTCTAGAACTTTGTCATAGCCATCATTTAGAACAATAATCTTGTGGAATAACCAAATGCGGCGGCATAACCGTCCATATGCAAACGAGATTCTTTGTTTATGTTAGTGTGTTATTAGCTTGATTTACGAATGTTAGTGATTGTCATAAGGTTAGTGATTATTAAAATGTTAATTATCAAATGATGATGATTAAAATAAAAAGAGATTTGGTAGAAGAAAGAACAATAGTAAGAACATAAAGTCATGAGAACAATTGGATGTTATGATGATTAAAATGTATAATATAAAAGCAATAAAAGATTACCTTAGTATTAAGAATTCTTGAAATTTATTGTAAAATAAAATTCTTCAAATTGATCATAATCAATATATGAAAGAAAGATATAATAGTGAAATTTTTAGAGAATGAGCAAATAAAAAGCGAGGCCTAAGCCTTGCTTTTATACTTGAGGTTAGGAGGACGTTATGAATGGTGTTAATGGTGATTTATAAGTGTTTTAAAAGAGGGTTATGATTTTGAAATAAATATAAGATTAAATAAAAATAATAGATAAAAGAATAATTACAATTTATTTTCTTATAAAATCTTTATAACTTTATAAGACTTGTAACTTTATAAGTTTATTAAAATTCATTTTATAACTTTATAAGTTTTAATAAGTCATTTCTATTTAGTTATTTATTGTAAAATGATAAATAAAGATTTATATTTTTATGAAAAAGATTTATTTATAAAATAAATAATTATTATTCTTTATTTAAATGATAAAATGAATAAAACAATTTTCAATATTGCTTAAATTGCACATTTAACGCGTTTGATTAATAAAATAAATAATAAAAATTTTAAATATTAAAATTTTCATCGTATGAAAGTTTAAAGTGAGTTCGGGTTTGGTTTCATAATTTTGAAATTCAACGGATGTTACAAGGCCGGTGGTGGTCGGGAGGGAATGTAGAAAAGGGGTGAGAGAGATAGAGATAGTGACGGTGGTGGTCCGGTGCTCCCTCACGGTGGCCGGCCGGTGAGCCTCCACATCTTATCCTCCTCAAAATGGGCAAATGAAGATGGCGGTGGTTGTGGTGGTGAAGAAGATGTTGGTGGTTGTGGTGGTGGTATGGTGGTTCAGATTTATATATATGAATTAGGGTGTGGTGGTGAAGAATGTAGATACATGTGTACCTAGTTTAGGAGCTTAATGTAAAATGTCCTTACATGTCTTACATATATGTAATTGAATGGGTATGAATGAAATACAATGTTTGGTTGATGCATATAATGTTTAATATTTTATTGTTTATTGTGTGATAACGCATATTGAACTAACTATATAGGTTTGTGGTTGTTTACATAATTCTTAGTCAATAATGATTGAGAAACATGTTTAAACTTAATGGTGTGAAGTTCTCATGTGAATGGACCATGCTAATGGACCATACGCATGAATACTTCATGCTAATGAACCAGTCGCACAACTGAACCAGGAGACTGGATCAGTCGCATAATTGAGACATAAGATTGACTCAGTCGCATGACTGGACCTTCAGTCGTGCGGATGGATCAATCCCATGCTTCAGTCACACGACTAAACCATGCTAATGGTTTAGTCGCACGAATGGAAAACCCTAACCTATAAATACCACCTAATTCGTGGAAAAACAGAACAATTCGAATACCTACACACATAATCATACCCTAGCCGTCCAGAGACCCAAGAAGACCTGTTCTAAGTTCATAGATCACAGTTGATCGTGTTCTAATCATTCATAACATTTCATTAATCGTTAGAGTGATCATAACTGCGTTCTCCCTGATTGGATCGCCAATCAAATAGGATTTCACACTATTTGAGTTGGTATAGGCGCAGAATCAGTTAGTACTCCGTACCTAAACGGTCCTAACAAGTGGTATCAAAGCTTTGGCTCGTGATTTCGCGTGTGATTCAATTGTTTTTTGGTGTAAATCTCACGTTTTTGCAATAAAAAAACACCATCTTTTTGGTAAAACAGTGTTTTTTCAGTGTCTCCAGGTCTAAAAGTTCACATTTCCGGCTTACGGCAAATTAGGGTTTGTGAAAAATCGTATTTTTGTGTCAAAGTGCCAAAACCCTCGAATTTTCAAAAACCAGCAGCTTCAGTCGCACGATTGACACAATTGCACGACTGAACTCATTCGCACCTCCCATACGCATGATTGAACTCAGTCGTTCATCCATTCGTACGACTGAACAACCCATTCGAATTGTTCATCCGCATCTGTCCAATCGCACGATTGACTCATCCGCATTTATTCAATTGCATGATTGAATCATCCGCATTGTTCAATCGCACGATTGTGCCATCCGCATTGTTCAATCGCATCCCTTCATTCGCACCAGTGAAACAGTTTATTCTAAAAGTCAAAGTAAATAGAAATGGAAGATCATACTCAGCATTCACTGCAGGTAGGGATTCACAGATCCAGAATCTATTGCTTCTGAAAATGAAGTTGGGGATCACAATAGGACCCCTAAGCTCATAACGTTAGATGATTACCAAAAATTGAAGCAAAGGTTTGATATATACTTAAATGGAGTTGATCTTAATCAGTGGGAATCAATTGAGACAGGGTATAGTATGTCGGTTGGTGCCGATGGAGTTAAACTTACCTTAGCTGGCATGACTGATAGCCAGAAGGTAAAGTACAATGCAGAGAAGAAGGTGTATGCTTTGCTGACTCAATCAATTCCTAAGGATATATTCCATCAGTTTTCTGAGAACAAGCATGCAAAGAAGCTATGGGATGCTCTGGAAAAACGGTATGATGGGAATACATCATTAAAAGCTCTAAAGGCTAAGGCTTTGAAGAAGGAGTTTGATAACTTCTCATCGATGGGTAAGGAGAGTTTGGATGATGTTATAGACCGCTTCTACCACTTAATGAGTGAGCTGCACACTCATGGGGTTGTTACGTCCATGGAAGACAAGGTGTCGAATTTCGCAGATGGATTGCCAGAAAAGTGGGTTTCATTTGTATCAAACCTTAGACAGAATGATATGCTGGCAAAGTTGGATATCAATGATTTCATTCTGAAGCTGAGAGAGGAAGTACAAGTCATAAAAGAGTTCATATGATCATAACCCCTCACTATACAATTCAACTCCTCAACCAAAAACGTTTGGAGCACCACTTCAAATAGCATTCGTGTCGAGTTCAGCTACTCCATCCCAAGCCACTACTTCAGGATCTGACACGTCAGGGTCATCTTGCACCCAATACATAGCACCTGAAGCCAACACACGTCAGAGTTTTCCATTCGTGTGACTGAACCATTAGCATGGTTCAGTCGTGTGACTGAAGCATGCGATTGATCCATCCACACGACTGAAGGTCCAGTCGTGCGACTGAGTCAATCTTATGTCTCAATCGTGCGACTGATCCCGTCTCCTGGTTCAATAGTGCGACTGGTTCATTAGCATGAAGTATTCATGCGTATGGTCCATTAGCATGGTCCATTCGCATGAGAACTTCACACAATTAAGTTTAAACATGTTTCTCAATCATTATTGACTAAGAATTATATAAACAACCACAAACCTATATAGTTAGTTCAATATGCGTTATCACACAATAAACAATGAAATATTAAACATTTTATGCATCAACCAAACATTGTATTTCATTCATACCCATTCAATTACATATATGTAAGACATGAAAGTCATTTTACATTAAGCTCCTAAACTAGGTATACATCTATCTACAAACTCCCCCTTGGACCTAGTTTACATCATTGTCTAACATTCTTCATCAGCTCTTCAAACTTCTTGTACTTCTCCTCTCTTGTAGCTCCGGCATGTATCTCAAATGCGAAACAGAGCCTTATAACATTTTGAAACTGGAGGGTTGGCATTTCCCTTAGAGGAATTCTTGACATTGTGCGTGGAGGACTCCACTTCAGCACTATCTTTGGCTTTCCAGTAATGGGATCAACTTTAGACCGTCTGATGTACCTCGTCAGTTGTTGAGGTCTGAAGTTGACCCACCTGGTGTGGTACTCTTTTCTCAATGCAGCTTCAAACCAGCCTGACATTTTCTTTGGATTAGCATAGAGCAACTTCAGGCGTGCCAGCTGGTTGAGCTCAAAGCCAGGTAGAGTCTTTAGATCGTGTGGGAATCTAAAGTACTCTATGCCCTTTTCTCTCTTCACGGCATACACATTTAGATCCTCAAAATATGCCCACGCTATAATCTTACCTAACACCTTTAGATGCTTCTTCACTTTGTAGAGCTTGGGATAGGCACTCAGCTTTGGCGCAGTGCGTTGGGCTAGGATCTCTGCAAAACAAGCCGCCCATTCAACATTTTTGATGTTGACATCGGTGTTTGAGGCTTGGGCTTGATCCTTATTCTTCTCGGACTCTTGCTCCATCTGATCCAGTTTTTCAAACGTATCACTGACGAGAGTATCAAAAGTCGGGGGCTTGCATCTCATAAACGCCCGTAGTTACAGCCTTGTGCCGCCTCCTGCACAGGCTATTCTTCTTCCTCATCATCATCAGTTAGAACCGTTTCCGGCTCCGGTTGCTCTCGTCCTCCTGAGGACATGTTCCTCTCCTTTCTTTCCCCTTCCCGTACTGCCTTAATCACTTCGGTCACCACAGACGATAAGATCGTTTGCATGACCCGATGAACTTCTTCTACAACAGCCTCCTTTACTGAGGCTCTTAGATTAGCGCTCTCGTCGCCACCCTCCAGATAAGGGGTTTCTGGTTCTTCATGAACCACCTTCTCAACTCTGGGTCTCCCTCTCTTGGGTCGCGGTTCAGCACCGGACCCCCACCACGTGAAGCTTTCGATGATCTACCACCGGCCATCACACGCACACTGAAAGATTCAAACACCAACACGGTCATTCAAGGGAACAGCTCAGTTTATGTCAAGTATAGTAAGTCCCTAATTACAATGGCCAGTTGTGATTAGCCACTTACTTTACTCTTCATACCCCAAGCAATACCTGTCCTGACTACATCAGTATTTAAATCCACAAACGACACATAACAATCACATGCGCACATAAAACCGGTTTACTTTACAAAAATACCTGATGGCATGCAGCTACTCAGATTGGCATCCCTTTCCCTTTTCGTCCCATTCTCAGTTTAAGTTAAGGTTTATTTTGAAAATTTACCCATTTCACTTAAACTTTGGCTTTGATACCAACTTGTAAGGCCCCGTTCCCGAGACACTTACAGTTGGTCGATCATCGCACCTAAAACATACATTTTCATTTATCTTACTAAAATATTGCAGCGGAAACATTCGAAAATGACATCATATTTCATTATGAAAACTTTTGCCAAATAATACATCATCAATCGGTTACAAAATACATTGTTGCATTATATCACGAAAGCATTAAATAAATGAATGTCATTCCGAAAGAGATGAGTAGCCTCCTGTGCCATCCTCAGCAATCATTACCTGCCAACTAGAAACACATAAAAAGTCAGCGTTGCTGAGTGAGCTCTAGTTTTATAATAAAACATACTTTACTTTCATTAAAACCATTCTTTACTTTTATGCGATCATACATCGTACATACACATAGATAATATCATTATTATCTTCTTTGATCTTTCATACTTCATTCTTTACTTTTCCTTTCCAACAACCATAAACCTTACCCTTATGTTCAGGGTGCTGGACCTAGGCCTATCATAGACCTTCTATAACGGTGCATCACACCTCATGGTCACAGTACCTAGGGTAAATTTTAGGTGTACTATGCAATACCTTTCTGTTCATGGTTCGGGACCTAAGCCTATCATAGACCTTCTATAACGGTGCATCGCACCTTGTGGTCACAGTACCAAAGGTATGAATGTAGGTGCACCATTGCCATATGCAATACCTTTCTGTTCATAGTTCTGGACCTAGGCCTATCATAGACCTTCTATAATGGTGCATCGTACCTCGTGGTCACAGTACCTAAGGTATGCAGCAATAGTTCTATACAAATAGTCAATCATAAAAAAAGACCCTGATGTGCATACCATGCTTGCAAGACTTTCTTTACTTTCATTACTCATTAATGCATGCATTCTTACTTCATGTTTCTCTTTTCTTTATCTTTCACTTTACGTTACATAATACTTTCATTCATTCATTAACTTCATCGTAAAGCCACGGAAAGATAAACATACATCATAATAAGGAACATAACACACATAGTCATCATCATCATACAGGGCAACATCATACATACATAACATGCACAATCATGCAACATCATCATCATCATGCCCAACATGTTCTCTAAGGCCACAATAGTCATCTTACATGCTCTTACGGGAACCTTTATGTCAAAACTTACATCTGCACTTTCCCCTGAAAGTCAGAAGTTAAACTACACTTTCCTTTGGGTGCAACAACCCTATTCGGGCGTATGGACACCCTCCAGTCGCATGGTCTCCATGTGA